>BQNB010002177.1:5715-83215 GCA_026074375.1 Tanacetum coccineum
ATATATAGATATTTTTCTTAGAAAAATATCTAGTTTTTCATTTCTAAAAATCTATTTTCTTTTCTATCTCTTTTCTCTCTCAACTCTCTTTCATCTCTCTCTCATTTTTGACTTACTCTCTCTCTCTCTAGTTTCTTTGATTTGTGATTCGTGTTATGAAGTGAAGCATTAAATCGGAACCTACAACTACATTACCCCTACTGCGGAGTCCGCATGGGTGGATTGCTTACATTTGGTGAACATAACACTTCTTAAGGTTGCTAATATTCCAAGTCCGTGGAAGCTGCTTCCCGTCATGGTCCCTTAACTTGTATGCGCCCTTTTCGAGTGCTTCTGTGACCTCATATGGTCCTTTCCATTTTGGTCATAGATTCCCTGTGTCCTCCACACGGCTTGCATCGTTGTCGCGATATACCAAGTCTCCTGGTTTAAAGCTTATGCTGTGGACTTTGGAGTTGTAATACCTCTCCATCTTTGCTTTGCTTTTTTGCTTCTCGAATTGCTGCTTGCTCTCTTCTCTCCTCTAGTAGGTCAAGGTTGATTTCCAGGGCTTCATCGTTTTGTACTAAGTCTACTTTCGTTGTCCTTAGTGTGGGCATGCCGATTTCTGCTGGGATGACGGCTTTCGTTCCGTATGTCAACGAGAATTGAGTGTCTCCGTTACTAGATTTAATCATTGTGCGGTGTGCCCATAGAACATGAGGAAGTTCTTCCATCTAGTTTTTGCTCCTTTCGTCCAACCTAGCTTTTATCTCTTCTCCAAGACTACGATTTGCCCTTTCCACTAAACCATTGGTTTGTGGATGCTTAATAGAAGCAAAATATTGGCGGATACATAATTTCTCGCACCAGTCCTTGAACGGATTGTCTTGGAATTATTTTCCATTATCCGAGATGATTTCTCCTAGGAATCCAAATCTACAAACGATGTTATCCCACACGAATTTTTTGATTTGGTTGCCAGTGATGGTCGCCACTGGTTTTGCTTCAATCCACTTTGTGAATTAGTCAATAGCTACGATCAGAAATTTAACTTTTCCAAGCCCTTCCGGAAAAGGTCTAGCGATATCAATACCTCACTTATAGAATGGCCACGGAGATGGATTGGGCTTAGCTTTTGCTAAGGACTTCTTGGGATAGGCTTGTGAACTTGGCAGTCCTGGCATGCCCTTTTCAGCTTTCTTGCGTCCTCGTGCATGGTTGGCCAATAATAACCAATCTGCAAGGCTTTCTCCACGACGGATCGTGTACCAGCATGCATGCTACAAGACCCTTCATGTATCTCTTTTAGAACATAATTAGCTTGGAGTGGCCCTACGCATCGCAGCCATGGTCCTAAGAAAGATTTTTTGTAGAGTGTCCCATTTATTATAGAGAACCGCCACAATTGCATTTTACTGCTCTCGCTTTTTTCACTTCTGCTGGCAATGTTCCGTCCATGAGGTACTTGAAGATGGGAGTCATCCATGTCCCCTTCTTCTTTTACTGTTGCCAACACTTCAACTGTATTTATCGACTTTTCCTTTAGTTCCTCCATCAGCACTTGTTTACTCAAGTGTGCAAAGCTTGTTGATGCTATTTTGCTTAAGGCGTCTGCCTTTTTATTTTCGCTTCTGGGAACCTCTTTGATTGAGAATGCTTTGAAATTGTTGTTGAATGTTTTTACCTTCTCCAAATATCGAACCATGTCGTTTTCTTTTGCGACATATGTTTCATTCACTTGATTGGCCACCAACCGTGAATCAACATTTGCTTGGATGTTTTTTACACCCATTTGCTCCGCGATCTTTAGTCCGGCTATCAAAGCTTCATATTTTGCTTCGTTGTTTGTTGCATCAAACCTGAATCTTAAAGCGTAAGTAAACTTCATCCCTTCCGGGTTTATGAGTATTAGTCCTGCCCCGGAACCGTCTGTGCAAGATGATCCGTCCGTAAACAAGATCCATGGTTCGGGGAGTTCCTCCTCTTCTCCCATTAGAGTATCTGGAGATTCCTCTTTTGGTCGTTCGACTATAAAGTCTGCCAATATCTACCCTTTGACTGATACTTTAGGTCTGTAATGTATTACGTACTCTCCCAATTCAATGCTCCATTTTTGTAGCCTTCCTGCTACTTCTGGTCTCGATAATACCTGTTGTATTGGTTGGTCCGTGATGACTATGATTGGGTGTGCCTGGAAGTACCTCTTTAGGCGCTTACTGGCATGAACCAAACCAACGCTAAATTTTCCATAGACGTGTAGTTTACTTCCGGACCCCTTAACACTCTGCTGACAAAGTATATAGGCATTTGCTTAGCTTCTCGTTCCGTCATCAGGACTGCACTTACCGTTTCTTTTGTTGCCGCCAGATAGACGATAAGCTCTTCTTTTTCCATTGGTGCGGCTAACATGGGAAGTTCGGCAATAAGTTGCTTCATTTGCTTGAATGCGTCTTCTGCTTCCGTAGTCCAATAAAAATTGCTTTTCCTCGTGCATTTTTCAAAGTTTTAAAGAATGGTAATGATTTTTCTGCTGATTTGGCTAAAAACCAGTTCAGACTTGCGAGCTTTCCATTTAACTTTTGCACATCCTTCAAGCATTTTAAGGACGAAAGGCTTAGAACAGCGTCTACTTTGTTTGGACACACTTTCAACCCCCTGGTACTAACTTTGTACCCTAAAAACATTCCTTCTTCTATTCCAAAGGTGCACTTCTTAGGGTTCAGCTTCATGTTAATTTCTCTTAGAGTTTGGAACGTTTCCTTCATATCTCTAAATATTTCATCCTCCGTGCGGATTTTGATAACAAGGTCGTCTACATATACTTCGAGGTTTCTACCGGTCTGCTTATAAAATGCTTTATCCACCAAACGCTGGTAAGTGGCTCCGGCATTCCGCAGGCCAAAAGGCATCTTTGTATAGCAAAATATTCCTTGGTTCGTGATGAAAGCTGTTTTTTCCTCATCTTATTTTGCCATTTATATTTGGTGATAGCCTTTGTATGCGTCCAAGAAGCATTTGAAAGGGAATCCACACAGAGATTCTACCTTTTAGTCTATTTTCGATAGCGGATAACCATCTTTTGGGAATGCTTTGTTTAAGTGTTTAAAGTCTACACACATCCTCCAACTGTTGGCGTGCTTCCTTACCATTACTGGATTGGACAACCAGTCGTGGTAGTGTACTTCCCTCATGATTCCTGCTTCTACTAACTTTCCTACCTCTTCTTGTATTGCCTGATTTTTGTCAGCCGCTTGCCCCCTTTTCTTTTGTCTAACCGGAGAGCATCCCTTCCGTACCTTTAAATTGTGCTCCGCGATGTGCCTTGGGACGCCAGTCATGTCCACAGGCTTCCAGGCGAAAACATCTAAGTTTTGTTAAAGCAGGCTGCACAACTTGTTGCAACCTTCTTCTGTGAGAATGGATCCGATCATTATAGTTTGTTCCGGATATTATGGGTTAATTGCCACTTTGATCCTTTCTTCCACCATTGGTTCGTTGGCCGGGAGAGTTTTTTCAGGTCTGGAGACCATTGCGCACTCAAGTGGCACTAACCTGCTGCTTTTCAAAGTAATTACCCCTCTATCTACCGGGATCTTCAGCATTTCGTGAACTGTTGAAGGAACCGCTTGTAATTTCCTAACCCCCGGTCTTCCAATAATTCCATTGTACATTGTTAGCCTCAATTTATTGAGTCGAACAAGGAAGCTCGGTCACTCTACGATGGAGCTTCGGTCTTTAATTAGTTAATGTTGTAACAGGATAATATCGGGAATCGGGCTCGATAGTTAATCTAATATTGTATATGTTTCGGGTTTAATCCCAAGCAAAACCCGAGCCCGAGTCCTAGTTAAATATCCCGCGCGTCACATTAAATGTGTAGGGATATATATATATATTTAGATATTTTCTTTTCAGAAAATATCTCATATATATAGATATTTTATTTTAGAAAATATCTAGTTTTTTCTAGTTTTTAGTTTTCATATATCAAAAATCTTTTTCTCTCAAAATCTCTTTCTCTACTCTTTGCTTTCTTTTCTATTTTCTTATTTTCGATTTGTGTTTGTGTGTTATGAAGTGAAAGTGTACATCGGGTTCCTACACCTTTTTCTAAGCTTTCATAAATTTTATTTCCTTAGTTCCATTAGATGATGCTTCAAATGAATTAAACCCTAAACCTAACTATTCACCGGAGGGTTTTTGATTATTTAACATTTCATTTAAGCAATGTGTGCTCTTTTCAAACTTGGTTAGTTTAAGAGCTTCCTCTTTAAGCTTTTCATTTTCAATTTTAAGCATATGACATTTTACACAGTCGATATCAACTTCCTTGTTTTTCTCTAGTGTAGATACTTTTTCATTTAGAATACTAATTTCCTTTTCTAAGCTATCTCTGGTGGATTTTAGTTTTTTATTTTTAGTGATTATCTTTAAACTCATTTTGCATAGTTTATCATATTTATTTTATAATATTAAATCATCTATTGACGAGTTTTCATCACTAAAGTAAGAGGATTCAGAACATACCTCACTTGATGCTTTAGCTATTAGACACGTTTCGGTATTGACTTTCTCATCATCTTCTTCACCGCTATCACTCCAAGAACCTCCGACAAATGCTCTTTGGTTCTTGTCTTTTGGTGGTTTTGGACATTCTCCAATAAGATGATTTGGGTCGCCGCATCTAAAGCATTTTCTATCACTTTTACCATTTTTGTTGTCCCGACTTCTTTGAAACGTCTTTTTGTCGTTCCGAGGTTGTCTCACGAATCTACCTCTTCTCTTGAAGAACTTCTTGAAGTCTCTTACCGCCATGGCGTATTCTTCGTCTTCACTTTTGGAAGTTGAACACTCTTCATCACTAGATTCTTTCTTAGCCTTTAAAGCAAGAGATTTCCTTTCAACTTTTGCTTTTACTATTTCAAAATCTTTCTTGATGATCATTTTGTGAACTTTGAAATTCTGGATAAGTTCATCAAGAGATAGTGATGTTAAGTCTTTCGACTCTTCAATTGTCGTGACCTTTGCTCTCCATTTAGGATGTAGAGCCCTAAGAAACTTCCTTACGTAGTTCTTACTAGAATAACCTTCATCAAGAGCTTTAAGACTAGTGATAATAGTATTAAATCTAGCAAATGCACTATCTATAGATTCGTCTTCGGAGATGACGAATTGTTCATATTGTTGAACCAAAAGGTCGATCTTATTATCTTTGACTTGGTTATTACCTTGATGGGTGATTAACAAATTTTTCCAAATTTCTTTTGCCGTATTGCACATGAAAATTCGTTCATATTCTTTTCTAGGCAAAGCATTGTAAATAACCATTTTGGCTTCATTGTTTTTCGCAAGCCTTCTTTTAAGATCATCGGTTTGATTTTCAAAAGGGACAACCTCATCAAGTTTGGTTTCCGGATTTTGAATAATAGGTTGAAAATCACCATTTGTAAAAACATGCCAAATATCTAAATCTTTTGATTTAACATATGTCTCGAATCTATTTTTCTAATAAATAAAACTATCACTTTCAAAAAGTGGTGGTCTTTGCATAGATTGCCCTTATAGATATTTGTTGAAATCCATAGATCGATCCAAGCTTTAAAATACAATATATTTTAAAGATCTTAAGTGACCTTGCTCCTGATACCAATTGTAGGAAACTAGAAAGGGGGGTTGAATAGTTTACTGGTTAATTTGTCATTTTAAAACTTTGCTTAGAAAATTGTTAGATTCGAGTTGTATGTCAATCAATCAACAATATGAATCACAACTAAAATATCTAATATAATGAACTAAGTAAACAATAACACTAAAGAGATAGAGAAAGAAACGATCAAACCAAGACACCAAGATTTATAGTGGTTCGGCAACGAAGCACCTCTTCGTTCCTACTTCACTCCCCGAGTACTCCACTCGAGATTTCACTATGTCAACAAGCTCCCTTTAGGCGGAGAAAACCGTTTACACGTCGCTTACTTTCTTTTCCGACACTAAGCTAGATGTCGAGTTCTAATCTTAGCTAGAACCAATCTAATACTTCACAAAGTCTTTATACACTCACAAGATATATACCCTTGGATTGACACACAATTCAAATCACACCAATACACAATTTACACTATTGGATCTACACTCAATCTAATTTACACAACAACACAAAGTAAATATAATGAAGATATGTGATCTTGAGGAGGAAGAGAGAGAAATCACTTGATAACAAATCGTATGTAGAAGAATACGATTGTTCTTCTCTTACACTTGATTAGAAGAATAAAGGAGGAAGAAAGAATTAATCACTTGAAAACAAGATCAAGATATGTTAGTGATCAAGATATGTGTTTTAGAAAGAAAGGAATAAGAGAGAATAACATATCTGAAAAAATTTGTGGCAAGAGGTTCTATTTTTCAGATGGGGTGGCCCAGTATTTATAGGTACAAAAAAGAGTCATTGTACTGACGGCGGTCCCGACGGTCCCTAATATATAACGGGGCCGCCAGGCCTATAAGGGGGCCGCCGTAGACTACGCTCCCCTTTTTGTCTTTTTGTGGGGAAGGTGTTATCTATTTTAGAACCTTTCATTTTGGGAGGAAAATCTGATTTCAAATTAATTAATTTAATAAAACATTTCTTTTATAAATAATTATTTTGTGTTTATATTTTTGTAAAAAACACTTTTGTAAAAATGTAAGGTTTAGGACAAAAATTATTTTCTTGATCACTAATCATGTTTAATGATTTGTTTATCCATACCTTAAGTGATTAATCTTAGAAATGGAATTTTACGATTAGTAATTTATAAACGTTTAATTTTATCGTAAACGTTTTCACATTTTGTTATTATCAAAACATCGAGAGGTCAAAAAATATAAATAACATTTTTAGACATTATTTGTATTAACAATCTCCCCCTTTTTGATGATGACAAAACATAAACTCATTTAGTATAAAATTGGAAGTTTATAAATTATTAATGAGTTAAATTCTATTTCTCCCCCTTTTTGTCGAATCCAAAAAGGTTGATCGTCGAGTTGTAGTAGAGAGAAAGAAGTCGACGATTAAAGACTCCCCCTTGATGTATGCTCCCCCTTGTTCGGGGTACCAAGGGATCGATCTTACGATAGTTTGTTTGCTACATAAACAAGCATACAACGATAAATCAAGCAATCGAGATATAAACAAAACCAAACATTCACATCTTCATAATAATGGCTAATACCCAAAGCTATTAGCCTTCAAACATCATAATTAATACAAGAGTAATGGCTTAGCCAAGGTAAACTGTAACATTCGAGAATTTTCGAATTTTGAATGACGATTTTCCCTTTGACTTTTTGGGTCTGGCTTGACTTATAAGAACGATGCAATTTGGTAGACATTTTCAAGTGGGGAAAAAATTATAGAGCAACAACGTCCAGGGAAAAATCAGAGGAACAACGCAAACCCTCGTACCAGAAGTGAAGGCAACTATGGAAGGATACCCTGAACAATCATGAGTGAATCAACAAAGAGACACGAATAAAATTCAATTTGATTAAAAAATACGAGCTAACGAGATGCTGCCGATAAGGAACTCAAGGACATCAATCAAAACTTAGAAATTTAATCGGGTAAATGAGCAAGTACTACAGGAAAGGAGGATTTGAAAGTCTACTAAAGCTTTACGAAAAATAAGCCCCGAGAGACCAAGTCAAGTCGATTTCAACCACTATTAAAGCTGATTCATACTCGATACACCGTATTGGATCATCCCAATACGCCGTATCCACTGGACAGAATAGTAAACTGTTGTACAACTCAAGACAAACGATGATTCCTTTCTAAGTCGTTTGGATCATCATTAATGTGATTGAAGAAGAGGGAACTATGGACCAAAATGCAAAACATATGGAACTTCAATATCAAATGAACGACCATACCCAAAAGGAAAAGACCTAGGGAGTTTCACTTACCTTCTTATTAATAATACTTGCTGTTGCATGCCCTGTAGACTTCGGAGCTAGCGTTAGTGTTCTGCCTTCTCGACCAACCTTAACTTAGATTAGGCGAATTAGCTCACACTAGTTTGACAGTAGAATTGGCGGATAGGACAGTGAAATATCTAAAAGGAATAGCTGAAAACATACTAGTAGGAATTGCAAATTTACTTTTCGCCAGTAGACTTTTATAATTCTTGATATGCCCCATGGATACCAAAGTACCTTAACCTCGGAAGACCATTTTTGACTCCGCCCATGCTAAAATTGTGTTTACATTAGAAATATTACTTTTAAGAGTTGGGGAAGAAAAGACTAATTTTCAAAGTGTTAACCTCTAGTAGTTTAATTTAAGAGGTTCTAACATGCTAAGTAGAGAAAGAATGGAACTTGATTTAGAAGCTAGGCTAATAGGAGAGACTTTGGTGTTGAATAGATCATTAGACCCTTTCTTTGAGGATTACATAGAACTAAACTAAATGATCTTAATGTACCATTAGAGCTTAGAAGAGATCAAGTTGATGATTTAATGCCCACCATTAAGGAAGGTAAGGTAGTTGAGGAATTTAGAGCTAGGAATAATGCTATAATGGTTAGCAAAAATTTTAGATATCCTAGTGATTGCGACTACAATAAGAAGATCCGTATTGATTATTCCTACAACTTGTAGTTCTCTTACATGATAGGTTTTGAATTTTTACACGCTAATTTTTTCCCTATATTGTACGTCAATGTAATGTCTAAAAAGTTCCATAACTCTATAATGAGGGACAAAATGGAATACAAGGGAAATAATGTAGTTGGAGCCTTAATGAACATACCTATCTTTGTTGGAACTTTTTCTATCTTAACAGATTTCGCAGTTTTAGAAGATATGGATGCTTATCATGATGAAGGAATGGGCGATGTTATTTTGGCAAACCGTTTTTAAGAGAAGTAGGGATTAATGCAAAACGGTTCGAAGGAATGATTACCATTAACAATGGTAATGAAGAAGTTACTTACCAAATGGCACGATCACATCCGAGGTTTAAACACCACACTACTGAACAATGCAACAAGATCCTGCCATTACTGAAGGTAAGTGAAAAGGATCAAATGAATGGAGTCACGCACTCATACCAAAAGCTTAAGGGGTTCTACAAAGGAGTCTTGAACTTAGGGCCTGAATATGTCCGAGATGCGAAGATGGAAGAATGGCTCACACGCGAACACATAAGCGTGCATGAGATGCAGTAAAGAAGGATAGGAAAAGTCTAACTTAAAGACTAGCTGAAACAAAAGTACTTCCCGGGAGACAACCCGGATTGTTATTTATCTTTATCGAGTCTGTCTTCCCAGACATCAATACGGCGTATCCGCTCAATACCATACGGTATATTGAATGTCCGGACGTTATCAGTCCTTTATTTTTATGCACCTTTAAAACATTTATGTAGAGTTCTGTCAATATGCGTTGTATAATTATTCTATGTATATGCTCATGTAGCGGGTATTCAAACAGATGACCGTATTGTTAGCATTAGGTTTAGTTTGTAAAGTTAACGTTAGGTACCAAGATAGAATGCATGTTTTTTCTCTTATTTTGACACAGGACCTCGCTGATAAGCAAAGAAATCGACGAAGTTGGTGAAGTTCATCATTGGAATCTTTTGTGTGATTGTAGTCATGCATGGTATCCAGACGCATTGTACAACATACATCCTTGCTATAAATCAACATGGAGGAATCTAACGAGCAAGATATCAGGGAGGGTTTCTCTTTCTAATTCCTTTTTAATTCTTGTTTTTAATGTTTGTGTTAATTTTCTAATAACAACGGAGGAGTTGTATATTCAAGTGGGAGGAATGGGAATTAGAATGATACTAGGTCCTTTATGTTTCACATAAATTGCTTTAAATTATGCTCAATATTTGTAAAGAAAAAAAATCAAAGCATACTTTTTGTGAGAATTACTTGAATACATAAACCCGCTACATAAGTATCCCTTGTTATGATCTTTGTGAGGATTTAGCTCTTATCTCCTTTCCAAATGTTTACCTATTATTCATAATATATCGTGTGGTCGTTGTGCGGTGATGTTTTAGAACTTTAGAACTTGGATTGGTATATCTATTCGAGAACGCACAGTGAGGAGTTACTATGCGTTTTAGAAGTGGAGTAACTTTATTAAATTGAAAATAGTTAGGATTGCAGCCAAAAAGCCTTTATACTTGTTGTTTTATCGTAACTAACTCTTGGATAGTTAACCCCCGTTTAATCCCTCTTTGTTTACTCTCATATTAAGAGTAATATACTCCTAAAATAACCTGTAGAGCCAATCCTTTAGGAATTACTCCAAACTATCTATTCGGTTAACCTTGTACTCCTTTGCATCCTACCCTGTTAGATTTTGTCCATTTAAGCAGTTGCTTAGTTGCTTCATAAAGTGTTAAGTTGTATTCCCGTGTCTTTGTGTTATTTTCTATCATTTGGTATCGGTTGGGAAGAAATTTGCTGCATTGCAAATGGGATGTTATATAGTTAGTCAAAACTCATGTATTTTTACTACCATACGCAATTATCGGTACGTTCTAAATAACGAAGAATTACCGAAAAGTATTATCCGGAGTTTTCATGATCGTGAAGATGGTGAAATTACATCAAGTTTCGTAGTATAGTGTAGCAAAAAAAAATAAAAAAATTAGAAAAATCACAACAAAAATGAGAAGGAAAGTTTAGAGATAATCGCAAAAGCCTAGACCGATAGGATATATATACGATGATGCGATCCTATTCGTTGATTCGTCTTATAGTTCTATGATGTCAGAGTATTGTATAAAGTGAGATTGCACATGTGTCTTGTAAAAGTTTGTAAAGTATGGGTATTGATTGAGAAGTTGACGTACGGGTAACGCCAAGCTTGGTTGTTGTTTTTGATTATTGATCGAAAGTCGATGTGTGTAAAATAGTTGTGTCTTTGTCAGCGGTAACGGATGGTGAAAAAGGGGGTGTCTAGCTGTACTTATATCTTGGACCTAGTCTATTTGTTTCGTAATTTTTGTTTAACAACAATTTAATTCCATTTCCTAATCATTAACCATGGGTTTTTACGCAAATGAGGATGTGTACGAGCTTGTATGTCTATTCTGTCGTTACGACCATGTATGCATGTCTCAGCTGCCTTGTTGGTTTATTACTATTGGTGAAAGTTAGAAGATCCCTACCCTATATCATTCTTCATCCTAACGACTTAGTTAAACTCGACTGAAGATGTGTACGTCGAACTCTGCACATGTCTATTCCATCGTTTACTGGCTCCATGTATGTGTGCTTCAACTGCCTTGTGGTGTGGTGAACGTTTGGTGTGGAGATGAAAGATTATAGAATGATACAACCACTAAGCCAGTATTATAAAAACCCATTTTAACTTTATATACTTGTTACTCCTTTTGCTCTACGTGTTGTTAGATGTGTATACTTGACAGAGCCTGTATGATAGATAAGGTATTATCTCGTCAAACGATCACTTGTGCCGAGCCAATTGTGCGAATTTATTAGCTACTGTTACACGTAATTAGTTGAGTGATTTGTGTGTTTTTCCTCTTCCTATTCGTGAGGTGTTTGGTTGTGTACTTGTAATTGAATCAAATAAATGATTTATGGAATAAAATTCTTAGGATACATTTTTATAAACTTCTAAAGGCTACATGAGGACAAGTAGAATTCAAGTGGGGGGATATTTGATGACATCAAATAACGTCTATTTTATAGCATCATTTATCCCATGTTATTAACCCATTTTGTATAATTATTCCAAAGAATTGTTACTTAATCGTTTATATTTGAGAATTGCAGTAATTATGGAGTACTTGGTGAAGATTGACTAAAAGACACGCATTCTGGAGCTTAAACAAAGATATTTTAAAGATTACGGTTCTGACAACCAATACGCCGTATCCAGAAGAAGGTAATACGCCGTATTCAAGCTATATGGGAATAAAATATTCTGGAAGATATCAAACATGATCCCTACTCTAAGAAACCCCCCAATACACCGTATCCAACACTTTGGATACGCCGTATCGAACCGACTCCAAACCTTATAACTAGAAAACTCAAAAAAGAGTTTTAAGTGTGCAAAATCATATTCTCGATACCCAAACCACAAAAGTTGATTTTCAGAGGAGAAAAAGGGTAGAAGAGGTCGAGCAACGCAATTAATTCCATAGGAGACAACGTGTAATTTCTTATACTCTTGTAATCGTTCAGTTTTTGGTATTATTCGTTAACTCGGTTAGTTTACCTTGGCTAAATCATTACTTTTGTATTAATTATGACATTTGAAGGCTAATACCTTCGGGTATTAGCCATTGTTATGAAGATCTTAATGTTTTGGTTTATTTATCTCGATTTCTTAATTTATCGTTGAATTGCTTGTTTATGTTTATCATCATACTTGTTTACGTGCTTTTATATGCGACTTATCATTCAACTGGATCTAGTGATATGGACCAAGTAATCTACATACCATGATAGCTCTCCATATAATGATTTATACATCTAGACCAATAGGATCACAATTAACGACCTATCTTTGCCCTTAGATTGTGAGCTTAGTTGGACCATAAGGTGACCTTGGTATCAATGAGTACGTTCTCGGTCTCCTTAACATACCATAATCCTAAGTGCGTAGTGCCTTTAATGTATCGGAAGATACGCTTAACCGCTTCAATGTGAGAGGTTTTGGGAGCCTCTTGAAAGCGGGCACAAAGGCAGACACTAAACATGATATCAGGCCTACTTGCCATTAGGTATAAAAATACTATCATGCATCGATACTTGGTATATCTTCCGACTCTTACTCTTTCATCTTTGTAAGTTTAGTATAGAGGACATGGGGGTTTTATTGGTGTAGAATCTTCTAGACGAAATCTTCTTATGATTTCTATTAATATATTAGAGTTGATTAAAGATATACCGTCTTCATTTGTTTAATTTGTAATCCAAGGAAAAGTTAGTTTATATCCCATCAGGCTCATCTGTAACTTGTCAGGCATGATTTGGAAAATTCATCACATATGTCTTGACAAGTTGCACCGAATATAATGTCATCGACATATATTTGAACAATGATGAGATTTGAGATTTTCTTCTTAGTAAAAAGAGTGTTATCTACCATTCCCTTTTTATATTCATGTTTAATAAGGAAGGCTTTTAATCTATCATACCAAGCTTTGGGTGCTTGTTTAAGACCGTCTAAATCTTTCTTTAATATATAAACATGATCCGGTTTCTTAAAATCAATGAATCCCGGAATTTTGTGCCACATATACCTCCTCATTGATAAAACCGTTCAGGAATGCACTTTTTACATCCATTTAGAATAGTTTAAAATCTAAGGCACAAGCATAAGCTAATAATATTCTAATTGACTTAAGTCTAGCAACTGGAGCATAATTTTCATCATAATTGATGCCCTCTTATTGGTTGTAGCTTTGAGCAACCAACCTAGCCTTATTTCGAGAAACAATATCATTCTCGTCTAACTTATTTCTAAATACCCACTTAGTTCGTATAATTGTCATATTCTTAGGTTGTGGAACTAACTCCCAAACGTCGTTAGCAATGAATTGATTTAATTATTCTTGCATAGCGACTATCCAACTTTTATCTCCTAAGGCTTCATTCACATTCTTAAGTTCTATAGTTAGTATAAAACAAAAGTAGTTACTTTGGTTTTGGGCTTGTGACCTAAGGGTTCTTTGGTTAAGTTTTCCTATGATATTTTCTAAGGGATGGTTCCTAGATTCCTTAATATTGACTATTTTGTCAATTTCCAATGTCTCCTCAATGTCGTTTCTAGGTTTTTTATTTTCGATGACTTAATTGATTCTTCCTCAATCTGTCACAATCTACCAAGGGTGATGTCTTTGAGGTGGGAGGAGTTTCATCGAATGTACGTTAAGTGATTCTTCAACTTTTTCCTATTGTGTTTGTTTAGATTGATGTAGGCTTTAATATTTTGAGAATAACCATAAAAAGACACCTTCATAAGAATTTTGGGTCAACTTGGTAAGGTAGTATTTGTGTTCAAAATGATGCATTTACTTCCAAACAACTCTAAAATAATCTAACGTAGGGTTTTCTACTCTTAAGAGTTCATAAGGCGTTTTTCACTAAAAATTGGCTCTTAATAAGATTCGGTAGAGAATGTTGAAGTATCTACGCGTTACACCAAACTTTTGTTGTAAAGATTGCACGTTTCAACATGGTCTACTCATTTCATGAGTGTCTATTTTCTTTTACCCACTCCATTTGATTGAGGAGTGCGTGGAGCTAAAAAGTTATGGGTAATACCATTGGCATTACAAAACTCTCCAAATTGCACTTCATTATCAAATTATCTTCCATGGTCGGTTCTTATTGACACTATTGTACATCCTAAACTCAATATTTCGAATTGATCAAAAGCTTCGGTTTATCCTTAAGAAATCTAGTAAAGTGTATTAGAGTTAGTAATCCTACTTCATGACTGGTGTAACGATTTCCTCCGTTACTAAGTTAGGCAGATGGAGCAAGAGATCCATATGGAGAAGTTTTAAGATTCTAGTGTTGAGACTAATTCTTAAGCTTTGTGACTAGCGTGGAGCTTGTTTCTATTTTGCAAGCTTTACCAAAAGTGTGATCAACTTAAGCTTTGGTTAGTTTCTAACTAATCCTTAGAGGCAATGATTGAATGAGAACGATATTAGTGTTGTCTATCTCCTTGCACAAGGTGGAATTTTATTCAATCGTTGTTAGACAATATTGATTCTTAGGATTAATTTCCTAATTTTCTTCACATAGAAGCCTTTCTTTCTAATAACTCTAACCTATGACTTTACCATTCTTAGTGATTTCACTATCATGTTCAGAGAAAGTTACTCTACACTTATTATCACATATTTGTCGTATACTTAGCAAATTAAATCCTAAGTTTGAAAAACATGTTCTACATTGTCTATTTTGAGAGAGTTATTAGAAATCATACCTTTGCCAATGATGTTACCGCGAAGATTACTACCAAAAATGACATTACCACCATTGTATACCTTATAGGTGGAGAAAAGATTTCGGTTTCCCATCATATGTTTAGAGAATCCGCTATCCTTAATCCATTCATCAGGCTCCAAGTCGACTCCACGCATATCCTAATTTATTTAAGACAATACTCAAACATTTGGTCCTCAATATCTCATGGGTCCAAAGTTGTTAGCACTAAACATCCTTTGCAATTTGATGCATTGGTTGGATGTGAGAACTGGTCGATACATTTCCCATGGCATAGTGTAACTTGGGACGTGGAAAGATGTTCTAAGTTAGGAAATCCATGGGGTTGGTTTTGTCGACCAACATGTCTTTTAGGTTGCGGTGTTTTAGGACGAGAGTAATTATTATTGACTCTTCTAGGAGGTGGAGTTTTAGATCTAAAGTTAGGTTTCAAAAATCCAACTCCAGGTTTTGACAATGGCTTATAGAATTGTCTAACTTCATTGTCACTAGCAACGGGAACTTTGACTTTGTTTAAAATTATGTGTTTTGGTCTAGGACCCAAAATGGATTTTTGAAAAGACACAGTTTTTCAGATCCAGGCATTGCTAGTGGCGGTCCCATATTTATTATGGGGGCCGCCGGAATCCATTAAGGGGGCCGCCCATAATTATGGGACCTCCATCAGAACACGCCTTTTTCTGAGCTTTTACAAATTTTATTTCCTTAGTTCCACTAGATGATGCTTATTGAATTAAACCCTAAACTATTTTATTACGGAGGGTTTTTGATTACATCTAATATGTCATTTATAGCAATGTGTACTCTTTTCACATTTATTTAATCTAGTAGATTCATCTTTGAGTTTTTCATTCTTAGTTTTAAGTGCATGACACTTTGCATAATCAAGATCAACTCCTGTGTTTTTCTCAAGTGTTGACAATTTATCTTTTAATTCTCTAAGCTTATTTTCTAAACTAATTCGCGTAGCTTTTAACTTTTTGTTTTTAGTGATTATCTTTAGACTCATTTTGCATAACTTATCATATTCATTGTCTAAAGCTATACCATCAATTGATGAGTTTTCATCACTAAAGTAAGAGGATGCGGACATACGTTACTTGATCGCGTGGGCTACAAACATGTATTTCATCTTTGACCTTTTCATCTTTTCTTCACCCGCTATCATCCATGAACCCCAAACAAATGCTTGTTGGGTTTTGTCTCTTGGTGGTTTGGCATTCTCTAATAAGATGATTTGGTCTCCGGCAATCTATAAGCACTTCCTTTTCACTTTTGCCATTTTTATCATCTCGGCTTCTTTAAAAAGTCTTTTCGTCGTTCCGAGGTTGTCTTACGAATCTACCTCTTCTCTTAAAGAACTTCTTGAAGTCTCTTACTGCCATGGCGTACTCTTCGTCTTTACTACCTGAAAGTCGACATCTCTTCAATCACTAGATTCTTTTTCGCCTTTAAAGCAGAGATTTCTTTCATACTTTTGCTTTGGACTTATTTCAGAATCTTTTTTGATGAACATCTCATGGACTTTGAGGTTTCCAATGAGCTCATCAAGAGATAGTAATGTTAACTCATTCGATTCTTCAATCGCCATGACTTTTGATCTCCATTTATGATGTAGAGCCCTAAGAAACTTCCATACGTAGTTTTTACTTAGTGTAAGCCTTCATCAGGCTTAGGTCTAGTAATATGGATTATATCTGAGCAAATGCACTATCTATTAGATTCGTCTTACGAAAATGACGAATTGATTCATATTGTGAACCAAAAGGTCGATTTACTATCTTTGACTTTGGTTATTACCTTGATGGGTGTTAGCTAAGTTTCCAAATTCTTTGCCGCTCACATGAAATTTGTTCATATTCTTTTCTAGGCAAAGCATTATAAATAACCATTTTGGCTTTATTGTTTTTCGTAAGCCTTCTTTTAAGATCATCAGTTTGTTTTTCAAAAGGGGCAACCTCATCAAGTTTGGTTTCTGGATTTTGAATAATAGGTTGAAAATCACATTTGTAATAACATGCCAAAGATCTAGATCTTTTGATTTAACAATATGTCTCAAATCCTATTTTCCAACTAAATAAACTATCGCTTTCAAAAATGGCGGTCTTTGCATAGATTACCATTCTAGATAGTATCGGATTCTATAATCGATCCAAGCTGTAACAATCCAATATATTTTAAAAATCTGAGTGACTTAGCTACTGATACCAAATATAGGAAACTAGAAGGGGGAGGGGGTGGGTGAATAGTTTACTGTGTTTTATTAGTCGTTTTAAATCTCTTAATAAATTCTTGGATTCGAGTTATATGTCAATCAATCAACAATATGAATCACAACTAAATTATCTAATATAATGAACAAAGTAAACAATGATAATAAAGAGATAGAGAAAGAAACGATCAAACAAGACACCCGAGATTTATAGTGGTTCAGCAACGAAGCACCTCTTCGTTCCTACTCCACTCCCCGAGTACTCCACTTGAGATTTCACTATGTCAACAAGCTCCCTTTAGGCAGAGAAAAACCGTTTCACGTCGTTACTTTATTTTTGACACTAGCTAGATGTCGAGTCCGACACTAAGCTAGATGTTGAGTCCTAATCTTAGCTAGAACCAATCTAAGACTTCACAAAGTCTTTATACACTCACAAGATATATACCCTTGGATTGACATACAATCCAAATCACACCAATACACAATTTACACTATTGGATCTACACTCAATCCAATTTACACAACAACACAAAGTGATCTTGAGGAGAAAGAAAGAGATCACTTGATAACAAATCGTATGTAGAAGAATACGATTGTTCTTCTCTTGCACTTGATTAGAAGAAAAAGAAGAAGGGAGGAAGAAAGAATTAATCAAATAAAAACAAGATCAAGATATGTTAGTGATCAAGATATGTGTTTTAGAAAGAAAGAAAGAAGAGAGAATAACAGATCTAAAAAAAACTCGTGGCAAGAGGTTGCGTTTTTTAGATGGGGTAACCCAGTATTTATTGGAGACAAAAAGAGTTGTTGTACTGTCGGCGGTCCCGACGGTCCCTAATATATAAGGGGTCCGCCAGGCCTATAAGAGGGCCGCCGTAGACTACGCTCCCCTTTTTGTCTTTTTGTGGGGAAGGTGTTATTTGTTTTAGAACCTTCTGTTTTGGGAGGAAAAATCTGATTTCAAATTAATTAATTTAATAAAATATTTCTTTTATAAATAATTATTTTGTGTTTATATTTTTGTAACAAACACTTTTGTAAAAATGTAAGGTTTATGACAAAAAATATTTTCTTGATCACTAATCATGTTTAATGATTTGTTTATCCGACCTTAAGTGATTAATCTTAGAAATAGAATTTTACGATTAGTAATTTATAAACGTTTAATTTAATCGTTAACGTTTTCACATTTTGTTATTATCAAAACATCGAGAGGTCGAAAAATATAAATAACGTTTTTAGACATTATTGGTATTAACAATATAAAAACTTAAAACATGATTAATATAATTTGATTAAAATAGCTTCACTTATAAAATGTAACACAATCTATTAAGTATTACGTGGTAATTATTTAAATAGTTAAATACAATTAAACCATCAACTTTCTTTGGCCCCACTTACTCACATCTATATATAGATAAAAAAAATTATATAGACAAATTTACGCTATTATACACCGTCATCGCTATGCGCGGTTAATCGTTTAAAAAGTTTGTAACCCAGTAAATTTATAGACACCACATTTTATTTGGCAAGAATGTGTACCAAGAATGTGGTAGAGTGAATTTCATCATGTATTTACTGCTCTATTAGCAGTGTAACATAATTAATTTGTATCATTATTACAAGTTTATCTTTTACTGAAAATAAAAAAACAGGTGATGATCAAAATAGGAACTTATAATGAAGGTTTCGGTCTTTAATTAACTGGTCGTAATGGATAGTGTCACACTCACACACATGATAAATGTTAGTAAAACAACTGTTCCATTAAAAATAGTTACATGGATTTGAAACATGGGATACATATAAAGAGGTCGACCGACTCTTGTTAGTAATATAGGGTGTGTGTGATGATGTGATAATCCTGGATATCTTGCTTGAATCGTGTAAAAGTTCATTTTCCGTATAAAGTATTTCGACCGTATATATGCCTAGGTTGCACGAAATCTCTATCGGGATAATTCAATAAGAGAAACACTTTGTGTTCTAGGCACAAGATCACAAAGCAAGAAGATTAGAGGAATTGTATGTATTTTTGTTCTTCGTTCTGAGACCAATTGTTCCTGTTCTTATAACAGATACTATGACAGTTATGGGTAAGTTAAAGTTGGTTAAAACCGTTTTCCTAACCAACTGTTAAGAGGTTTACGGCGTAACCCGAGAGGAGGTTACGGCGTAACCTCATCCTCATAACCTTACGGCGTAAACCCACGAGGGTGTTACGGCGTAACAAATCCTAACGATATTTGCTCATTACCCTCCAGGTGATTACGGCGTAACCACAAGTGTTACGGCGTAAACCTACTGATTCTGTCTTGATAGATTTCATATTAACTCAACGAGTGTGCACTCCACACTTTCCTAACTCGTATCCGAGCCGAACATGAAATCTCATCGGTCTCTAGTAAATCATCATTACCTAAATGGCCGTCGATGACACTAAAATCACCAACAACTCGGTCGACGCCGGTCCCGGTCGGTCACCTCTTTAGTGGCTTAGTCGGTCGTCGCTTATGTTGGTCGAACTCGATCATTGGAACGATCGTTAGTCGTGCCTCACTTTTCCAACGGTAAATGTGTTTATAAATTAAAAAAAAACTTTTTTAACCTTTAAAATTTTAAACACTTTAACACTATAAATACCTAACTCATCACACCATTTTATACACACATTCAAACCACTTCTATCTTTATACTTTTCATTTTTATTCATAAATGTCTAACGGTTTGGCTTCCAGTTCAAACCACAGTGGAAACGCCAAGACGTCACAACCATGGACAACATCGGAATAGATCACGTTGTGTACAGCTTGGTGCAAGGCGATGGAGAACTACGACACATGAGGCATGAAAAAAGGGTTTTGGTTGGAGGTTTTTGCTAACTTTGAGAAAGAAATAGGGGGACTATTCGAGGATACGATACCATCGTCGCCAAATGGAAAAATTCGATTCGTCCTAAAATTGCTGCGTTTAGTGTCGTTTACGATAGTGTCCAACGGATGGACGAGAACGGGTCTTCTAACCTCGTTTTGTTTCAAAATGCGTTAGCCGAATTTGAAACTGGGTACGGACATCCCTTTACAATGGAGACGTGTTGGAGAATTTTGAAAATCATCCTGCTTGGACAGAATTTGAAATGCCTACATTTAACAAACGACGTAATAATGAAGTTTAGTTTAACTTTCTAATTTTTATTGTAATGTTTTTTAAGTGTATTTGAATAATTATGTATTGTTTTTAATAATAATGTTTTTTATTATTATGTAATGGTTTTTTTTTAAATTCAATATTATTATTTTAAATTCAGTATTCAAATTTTAAATTCCAACAGCTACTATTCCAACGACTAGTTTTCTCTTATTATAAATACCCCTTTTCATCATTCATTTTCTCCCACATTTTCTCCCGCAACTTCTTAAATTATGTATTCAAATCTTAAAATCCAACGGCTATGGATAAGAGAACTACCCAAACCAATCCTGCGACACCCGAGAAACCACCCATGCCTCCCATTTCTTTATTTTTTACGGGTGGTTCGTCATCACAACAACATACGCACCAACCTATGTCTCTCATTTCTTCATTTCCAACGATCAAGGAATCAACTGATGAACATGAGATATGTGATGAATATCTTACAGATGGATATCTCACTGAGAAAGAGCATCAGCAACTACTTTTTGATAAAGAGGCACTAAGAGAAACGTTAGAAGAAGAAGCAAGGGCTGAAAAAGAGTTGGATGAGAGAATTGAGCAAGAAAAAGCTCATGATAAGTTATTCAGGTTGAAATTTAGGGTGAAATCTGATTCAGAATACCAATCAGATTAATTTAGCTATGTATTGTTTTTAATTATCTAGGAACTATTTTAATTATGTTGTTTTATTGTAATATTTTTACGTTATTTGAATAATTATGTAATATTTTTTATTTTATTATGTAATGTTTTTATTATTAATGAAATTAAATTTTGTTTAAAAAAATTTGGAAAAAAATGAAGATCGTCTTATAGTGGAAAAAAAATTGTTTGTAGGTCGCCGGAGAGAGAAAGCTGATGTGACAGGAGAAAATATAAATACCTATAGATCATTGTAGTGGGTAGCCTAATTGCTTAAAGAGTTCAGAGTGTGATAATTTTCATTTCAGTTGAAAAATATGCGTTTGTGAACTAAATAGGTTTGAAATTTGATTATGATTATGAAAATATTGTATCATGTGTTTGTTAAATTAATGTCTTCTACTTTTCTAGTGACTTTTAATAAACGAGTTTGCCTGCCCGCGCAGAAATATACAGACATAGTGCATTAATTGTTTTAGTTTACGTTTGTATTATACATGCTGCTGCACATCTGCTTGTTTCAAAATATCATAGTTTACATGTTAGCCTATCTGAGTTTTGTACAAATGCATAGGTCACTGCATATTTGCTCATTTGAAAATAATATAGAGTTAGTTGTTTGTATACAGATTATAACAAAAGTTTGCACAACTTGTCTAGTCTGCTTTTTTTCGGCCTCTGATGATAGTTATGGTAGGAAGGATAGTTTTGTTGGCGTTGGTATTGTTACCAACTTTCTGTTGGTGATGCGTTCCCGAAATAACGTCAGCCGCGCCTTTAATGTCGCAACCTATGATTCCCCTACACCTTAAACAACAATAAATGCGTAGCACCTAATCCTGTGCAAGTGTTGACAACAAATTTAGTTTTTGTTGTATGAACTCGAGTTCAGAATCAAATGATAATTTGAGCAATCATACCATTTCTAGCTCCTACTAACCCATATCAGGGTCTTTTCTGCATGTGATAGTGGTAAAGATAAACAAATCACCTTTTGCCATAAAAATCTTTTCCCCTCTGCGTAGATATCAAAATCTGAATATAAATGGAGTGTTACCTCCCAACAAAGCCAACAAATAAGCAACAACAACCTTTATACTGTTCAAACAAACAAACAACATTAAATCAATCTTTATACATCAAGAACTTTCTTTATATGTATACCCGAGTATAAAAATTTACCAATGCTGCAACCTTTTCCATGTTCACACGGACTTGATCATTGCATTCTCGCTCACGAATTTTCACTGAAGTTGCTTCATCTTGCACACGCTGCATTATTACACAGAACAAAAATCACCTTTTTAAAATCATTATTCCAAAAACATCCTGAGTTAAGAAATTTCATCAGAAAAAAGTGCAAATGATCTTATCTTCCTTTAGGGATGCTTATCATCAATTCCTATGTTATATTCTGGTGTCGGAAATTGTATCCTGTAAAGTTCAGGTAAAAGTAACGTGTAAATAATGAGTTGAACGTTTGGCCATTACCAGCCCTGATTTCATAAGATTTTTAAATAGATATAACTACTAATAATCATGTAACCATACTACTAAAAATGAAAAACAAAAACTTTACCTCAAGAGATAGCATAAATGAAAGAATGTATCCCTTCGATGAATAGACTCGCCAGCAGCAAAGATCTCTGAAGGGAATTTAAGAGGTGTAATAATGGGATCCTGTAGAGTAGCGGTGAAATTAGATACTGCATATGTGGCACCATCTACAAATGTGTCTATCGGTTCATCAATGTCCACATAAGCACGCAATTCAGTAGTGCCATTTAGGACAAACACAATTTAGTAGTGTCATTGAGGGCTTACCTAAGTCAGAGCCAAAAAAAGAGACACCCATTGCCTGCTATGCACACAGAAAACGGGTTGCCGAATTCTGAAAGTCCAAAACAACTCCCGAACACCCACTACCAACAGAGCTACATATCTTTTTTCCCTTTTTACAATCAGCACGCAAGGCGACATTCAACATATTACCGAACAATTGAACAGACTTCTAGAAACTGTAAAAAGATAGATTGTTCACAATTATAAAATGATTTTTCTTGTCACAAATGACATTTTGTTACAGGAGTGTAATATGTTAATATGTACTTTGGATGTCGAGAAGAAAATGAGATCTTCAAGTATCGACATTCGACAATGCGTTGTGGTATTAAATATAAAAAAGTTAAGCCATGTACTACTCGCATAGTGGAAGAGGTTCTGTAATGGGATACATATGCAACGGTCCATGAGTGAACCTAAGTCAAAATTTTAATAAAAGTTAGTTAAGAAAACTTTAGTAAAAAAGTTTGATATGTATTAGTTTCTTTCAAAAAAAGTTAATAAAACTTTTAAAATGTATTAATTTAATTCGTAGTGAACCTACTTTACATGTACACAGTATATTTAACTATCAATTGATGTTTTTTTTAGATTTTTGAAATACAATTTATACATGTGACTGAAAAAATGTTATTATAATTTAAGAAAATTCAATAAATTTTTAAATAACTAATGTAATTTTTAATGTTTATGTATGTTTTGTGTGTGTTTTATATAATAGTATGTTTCATTGTAGCACGTACATGCTAATTATGAATGTCACAGAACTCACTGGCTGCATAGGAACTTACCAATGATGTTGGGAATGTACAGATACACGCTTATCGTTCTAGGTCTTGATTTGGATGCCATTTCTGTTATTCTGCCATAAATCAAGGTTGCAGAAATTCGTTACAGCTTAGAGTATAAGCAACTTTAACCTGCAAGAACAAACCAACTCTTACTCTTAGTTACACTATTCTGCAAGAAATATATCACGAAATCGCAAAAGCAAATATGCAAGGCACATTATTATGAGAAGACTCGAGTGCTTTCATATACCTACATATTATATATTTATCGGTACGCATACATTGTTCTGTTTAACACATAAGCTTTTTGAAAAATATATTCAATGCAATGCAACAATCTGGACATGTAAATAGGGAATCATTAAAATAAGCAGCATTAAGCAATCCAAAACAGTACATAACAGACATACATAGCACATCTTTTTAAAGGGTTTGTGTTATAAACCTTATAAAAACATCACTTTCAAAAGATATGATTCTTTATACTGATGAGCATGAATGGTCAGCCTGGTCAAAAGTAGGAGATCTTGTGCTTCATGTTGAGTCGATGAGCTAATTGAGTATATAACTGTGATTCTGGAACGCGGCTTGTTGATCAGGCTCAATGACATCTTTGCACATACGATATACCTGTGTATAAAATTTGCCAAGAATGACAATGTTAGTCATAAGCTATCATATCTCTCAAGAACCATTAAAACTTCTCTTCTAAAAACATGTATACCATCATCCAATGGTAATGATTCAATAACAATGTGTGACACTACACCAAGCATTTCCACATTTCTAGATATTATTACTCGTTATTATTCCAAAATCATATAACATAGACCAAAGTAAGTTTAACTTGAATTTTATAATCAATATAATAAGCTAGAATAAGTAAATACTAAAAGAATGGAGAATCATGTATTTCTCAAAATTAAAAGGCAGAAAACTACTACTTGTTTATCTATTCATATTCTGACTAAACATGTCAATACAACAACTCTATTTTCTCATTAAGTCTTAATACTAAATATATGTGAAATACTTCTATACATGGTCATTTCCACCCATCTATTTATAAACATTCTAAAATTTAATTCATAATATATAATGACGCCCATCTTCTAAGCTTACCTTAAACATTTCTTGGTGAAAGTCATCCTTTTGTTTGACATTTTCTAAGCCACATGGGTCAATGTCGAGTTGCATATACCATATGTATTAAGCAAATATGTCAACTATGGTGTTCTGCAACCAATAGTTGTCATTTTGTAGTATCTTTGGTCACGCCCTATTGACATTCAACGACCTACAAACTTGTACCAAAGAACCATGTAGTTACCTGTGTGGTAAAGTCAAGCTAACGCCTTGTTATGACCCATAAATAACTAATCATTTTTTAGTTTTACTCAGTAGTATTCAAGTTATAAAGTCAAGCTAACGCCTGTGAGTCAGTACATAGATTTGCTAACCATACCTGACCATCATGAATGCGCTGTCACCTAAGCTCAGCTTTTCCAAGTTAATGTCCTCGAAACCTTTTTATCTGAACGTGCCAGTTGGTCTATGTTTGATAAAGACAACCAAATTGAACATACGGGAACCCGTGACTTTGAGTCGGTAATCATATGCGATCTGCGTAAACAAAACATTTGGTTATTGCAATGTGACCATTGTCCAGATGACGATTATATTTAAAGACAAAGCTAGTAGAACTGGCAAGACGGGCAGGTCAAGTAGCTGCAATGGGTCAACACAGTTTTGGATTAAAACATGTCATTTTGTAATGCCAACCCAGGTTTGACCCGTAAACAATTTTACAGTTACCCATTTAAAAAAGGATGTTAATGCCTTAAAAATATAGCATGCAAGCGAGTCTAATATATTAGGGGGATGTTTCTTCATTCGATTTCTATTGCCACGTATGCTGCTATCATCTCTGAAATGACCACTTTTACAATTACATTTAGACTAATAAAGCCTGAATTAAATAAGTTGTGAGAGTTGCAACAACAGTACCTGGAGCTTGGGTATACATGCCGCTCTTTCATCTCCTGCTATGAACTCTTCCTGCAAAGACACGCCACATTAGCTGATATCATGGTTTCATCTCATACAAACTTTAGTTTCCTAAATAATTAGTTTTTATTTTTGGGATGATATAAGAATAATTATTTTGACGACTAATAGAATCATACTCAGAATCACTTCATCATCTAAACATTTAATATAACAGTGACAATATTCAAAATGGAAGATATTTTGAAAAATCACCTTAGCATTTTGTGTTATCCATACACCAGTCATCTCTCATTCTTGGTTCCTTTGTATGCAATGGTTTGTATACGCTCATTTAAACACATTTTGATAATTCGTCTTCAGATAGTGTTGTGCTCACCATACCAATTTCATCCTGTAGTGCTAAAAGTTACTATAAGAAAAATGATACAACAATCATATTTAGTGTACACTTTGTGTTTTGATGCTTTTTTAAGACCATGTATTTATTGCTTCATGTGAGAATATTTTCAACTTCAATAAAATAAGCATAAGTAATCTCAAACACCTTTTAGATGTTGAATATGCTTAATTATAATCTTTTGTGGAATGTGAACGGTGTTTGTTTTAAGTACTTTTAGGAAAAATATACAATTGTTATGGCTGTTATTAAGGCAAATGATACTTTTACCCTTTTGACGATATACTGTTTTCATTTGGTAATGTAGTTGATCCTCGTGGCAGTGGACAACAACAATGGTAGCATAACGCACCACCTCCAGGCGGTGATCATGTCGTTATGATGCCACCATTAAAACCGCCACCATCAACATATCCGCAACATTCACCCATTCAGTCGCCGCCTCAGCCTTTACCGCGTCCGCCTTTTATGAGTAGCAGTCGTGGTTCGGGTTCGAACTATTCCGGTGGTGAATGTTGAATGGGTGAATGTTGCGGATATGTTGGTTTAGGGATCGGGTCAGGGGTTGGGTCAGGTGTGGGTTAACGGGTCGGTCCGCATTAAATTATGACCCAAACAATTATAAGAAACTGTTTTTTAGTGAATATGTTTAGTGTACGTTTCTCCTAACAAATCCATAGATTCTTTTTCAACTGAAATAGAAAAGGCTGCATCATATCGAGATGTCGCGAACGACTATTAAATTTTTAACTAATTACTTTTAAACCTAATGTCCTGAAGTTACGATGAAAAATAACTTTAATCTCAAAACTCTTGGCTTCTTAACATAGACCGCTTAATATATGAAGTCTACGTTTGCAGCTAAATGTCTATTCTCGGTTCTTAACAAAACATAAACTATAAAAGCGACATAAAATGTTAAATATAATAAGATTGTGATATACCTGGTCCCCTAATAAATCTGGTGCATAAGTATTCCTTTCGACGCGTAATTCTGAAACACCCATGAAAATGAGGAATCTGCAAGATTTAGAACGAATGCATCATTAAGTATCTAATGCCTAAGAATGTATACTTTTTTGATAAAACAATAGTTAATAAAGAGTATACATTTACCAGACATGGTTGTGGCAATGAGAAACCATTTTGCATTTTTGCTTCAACCTTTAATCGTTTCTCATTTATAATTTTTAGGCATTATGCATTAGAAAAATTGCAAATGAAAGCGGGCATGGTTTGAGTTCAAACTCTTCCATCTAGTTATATTTTTTGTTCCAAACTCTTTCATCTCATTCCAAAACTTCTCACTTTGCGTGTGATAAAATATGTTTTGTCACAGTTGCAGCCATAAAGGTAGGCAATACAACACAAGGGGCAAGAACAAACTCACCGTTAATTCCGTAAAAGGCTTTCGGTAGTAGTCTGTGAATGAGGGTATGCGTAACAATAACAAATGAGGCTCAGATTTACAAATATTATACCGGACCGTACACCCGCCATGGCTGCAATCGCACTCTCAGTGTAACTGTCTAACCAAGATGCGAGTCTCAGTAAACCACGCATACTAAAATTAAAAGTATCATCATCGCCTATAATATTGATACATATCAACAAAGAGGATTCAGTTTATGGGCATTCACCATTATCAAAGTACCTAATTCCCCACACAATATTTGATCTAATATTAGGTTTATGCATTCCCTTTTTCACGTATCAATACGATTTTTCAACAGAAACGTAATATGGCATGTATGCGCCTGCGAAGGTTACCGAGTCGAGCAATTCTCGCACTCTGCCATCCTTCTACTTTCCACAAAGTAGAAAGATCATCAATATCAGAAAATAGGAGTGCAAATATGGATGTGTTGGGAATTATGTTTTCCTAACTTAGTACAGTTAGTAATAATGGTTAGTACTGATAGTTATAGTTAGTACTGACAGTACAAAATGTTAAGTACTGATCAGTTAGTTAGTACCGTTAGTAGAAATTAGTTAGTACCGTTTAAGAGATATGTATGAGATATTTTAGGAAAAGATATGTATTATCTGTTACGCGTTTTGTAATCCTGTTAGGGTTTATCCTTGGTTTATAAAAGGATCCCTCTTGGCAGAGCTAGATATACGAGGTTAATACATCTCATACAATCATATCTCATAGTTAGTAATCTGTAATCACAAAAGCAGATTAATAGAAATTATTATTTAGTTTTTCATTGTTCTTCTTAGTACTTGTGTTAAGATTCCGCATTGGCACATAGTATTCATAGTCAGTGTTTCTATATAGTCAAACTGTATTTATACAACTTGGCTATCACCCTTAATAGGTTGCAAAGATCTATTCAGTTTGGGACTCACATTGATGAAACAGATACGAGAGATAGACTGTGGCATCCATTTTCCCCTAATTTACAAAATTACATAAATGATTATTCTTCCATAAACAATCGAAGCAACCCTAAAAGCCCCAAGCCACCATCACACCACCGCCGTGATCATTGTTGATTGAAGATTCATGCCAGATTAGAAAAATAGAGAGATGAAAGATCTATTATTTGTAGAGAGGAAGAAAGATCTAGAGAGATAATAATGGGGTGGTGGAGAGTGGGTCTAATATTTTGGAGATGAAACGTATGGGAGTGAGAGAGGGGTGAGAAGGGTGAGTAAATGAGGTCCAAAACAAAACCTGGGACATTTACTGGTCGGATCATAAATTTAATGCAAGCCGGGTCGGGCCTGTAATTAATGCACCCAGAGTTCCTGGGTTTTATAGGTTTTTATAATGATGATCTTTAATTTTACTTTCACAAATTTAACAAACATTTATTCTAAGGTTTGAGTGAGAACGTGATGGCTGAGAGACATATTTTAATACATATTTAAAAACTACATTACAAATCGGTTCTTAAAAAACAAATTATAAAAATAGTCAAAAATTTTAAAAAATATACATTGCAGATTCTTTCGTTAGAGGGCACGTGCTCACCATGTCCCCCTTGTTAGAAATTGGGTTAGGGTGTGATGATAATCTTTGACATCTTGCTTGAATCGTGTATGGTCACTTTTCGTATAAAGTATTTCGACCCTATTGGTGCATGGGTATCACGAAATCCTTATCAGGATAATTCAAGAAGAGCAATTTGTTTCTAGGCACAAGAGAACAAAACAAGAACACAGAGGAATTGTATGAATTTTCGTATGTTTTACAGAGACCAGGTTTGTCTGTTATATAACAGTCATTTGATAGTTACGGCAGTTAAATTTGGTTAATTCCCAAGATTCACAACTCTTCATCAACAAACATGTCGGTTGGGTTTTGGCAAAAAAAAAAGGTAAATCCCTAATACCGATTCATGAAAAAACTGTTTAGGTCCAGCAAGAGGCTCTGTCCCTTGACCTCATAAGGGCGCTGCCCCTCGACCCTACAAGGGGGCGTGGCCCTCTTGACCCTCGCATCTTTGTCATGGTCGAAAACATATTAGCTCAACGAGTGTGCACTCTACACTTTGTAACTCATATTCGAGCCAAATATAAAATCTCATTTGTCTCTAGTAAATCACAATTATTTAAAATAATTAATGACACTATAATCATCAACACCCCTCCTGTCTCCTGTCACTGCACTTATCCATACATGTCAAGTAATCATATGCTCATATTGTAAGAATAGTAAAATGTACTTGCATGTTGATCACGAAAATATAAAGTTAGAGGTGAAGCTGACAGTGTATGCATGTATATTATAAAAAATTTGTAAAACTTTTCAAAAATGTACCGCACTAGGCCATAACTAGAGTAATCAATCTAGGTCGGTTCTAATTATAGCCAAATCGTAACATCGGTTACTAGTATGATCTAGTGTGGTATCTATTCGGTTCAACATCTATCGAGTAAATGACGTCATTTTAACAAAAAAAACTTTTGCCCAATTCATACTAAGAGCAACCGCAATGTTAACTTGACAAAAGACTTTTTACTATTGCTCAAGTCATTTGAATGACTTTTTTCATTGTGACAAAAACTTGGTAAACGAAAAGGAAAATTTGGTAAACACCAACCGTTTGACACAAAAATGCAACAAGTGATTCTCATATAGTGAAAAGCTACAAAAGCTTTTGTGCATTGGAGAGTGTTTGTATAGATGATTTTTTAAAAGATAAAATTTATAAAAAATTAATCTTTTATCTAGTAAAGGAAAACGCAAAGTGGGAATTTTCGTATTAAAAAAAAAGTTTGTTTCCTTATTAAGAAACATTCTTTTGATTATTATTTATTTAATTTAATTATGTTTAATAAAAACTTTAAATATTTCTTTATTTGGCCATGATCATAAAAAAATTGAAAAAAATTCGTGTAGAATGAAAAACTCACAAGAAAGTTTATGTGTCAAAAACATGAAAAAAATAACTTAGAAAAACGGAATTGATATTATAAACTTGAAGGATCTAAATGTAAACAACACAAATCCTATCTTATTCCCAGCAGACACGACCAAAAACCCAAAAAAACATAATCCCATCTCAACCTCCGACCACCACCAATCGACCTACATGAAGAAAACCCTAATCAACATCTCCCCGATTAATGAAAGGTGTTTAACCAACAAATTCATATGATAAAGAAAAAGTTTTTTCAGGTCTTCTTCATTCATCACAATAACAGAAAAAAAACCCTTCTCCAACTAAAGAAACATCACAATCGATTCTTCCATATTCTCAGATTTTCGATTCTTATGAAGGAAAAGTAATATCTACTCTTATTCTTCCCAATTTGTATCACCTTTTCTAAATTAGGGCTAAAATTTTAGGAAAAGCATCATAAAAAGTGTTATGAATTGCTATTAAAGGTACATAGTTTTTATTGATTTTTTTATTGTTTTATTTAATTATTTGCACAATTCATACTTGAATTGTATAATTGATTTGTTTTTAATTATTGTGTTTAGTTTGCGATTACATTAATGATTTTTCAATTTTATAGTTTACTCCTTTTTTCAACTGTTCTTACTATCTTTCATATTCATGTAGTGTCACTAGGTGGTTAATCACAAGCTGACAAACTATCTTATGTTGTTGGTATTTAAAGAATTAGGTGGTAATCAAGTTTACAATAAGTCCGACCCTTAAGAGATACTCTAACACATCCGGAATTGACACATTCATAAGTAAATGGTTCAAAGTTTCTAAACCAAACAGTATAGATTCGTCCTCGGATTGTATTTAAAAAAAGAATGGAAACATCAAGTGTAGGCCAATATACACCAGAGTAGTTTCTTTGTTTGTTGAAAATAATAAACTACAATTTGCAGTCCTTGGTGGACTTATTGGAGTATAAACTACAATTTGCTATCCTTGGTGTCCTACACTGACCAAATCTGATAGGTTGGTAGGCTAAGTTCTTAGGGAAGTTGGATCTCTTCCTGATGTTTATGTAGAACTTGCATGATTTAAGGTTATGTCAATGGGAATTTCAGAATAATAAATTCCCAAGACTACGACATTTAGTGGTTTGTCGTTGCTTAAAACTCATCAGTATCCCCTCAGATTTAGGACAAATTTAGACACTGGAGGTTTTTGAGCTAAGTGGGTTGATATGTGCTTAAACACATATCATTTTTTTCTTAATATTAAGCTATAAAGGCCAATAATGAACAAAAACGACATAAAAATACATTGTATTCGTTTGTATTGTAAATTGTGTCTTGCAGGTACGGATATTCAATGAAAAGGACAAAAAAAACAAAGGCAAAGCAGACAAAACTGAGCACGGGAATGGAAAGAGCGTGGAAAACCAAAGACGGAGGCATATTCATTTTTAATGGGCCAACCCGTACCCATTTCATGGACCGGGTCAGCCCATTAACACTTGAATTCTACCAAATATAAGCCTAAAATTAAAAATCCATTTCCTAAATCTATTTCCTGGCCCAAAATTAAATAACCAAGCCCAAGTGATTAATAGGCCCAATCCCATCCAGTCCAAGTCAAACTTTTATAAGAACGGGTCAAAATTTATATTCCTTCATCCCTTTCCCTCCCTCGTTTTTACATTCACACAACTCACCAGGTTAAATCCACCTCTCCCTTTCACCCACATGCTCCCATCCTTCTAGAAGGATTTCGTAACACCTCTGACACCCAATTTAGCCACGCTGGCTATCCCCAGCATTCCTATTGACTGTGATACGTGGAAATGTGATCCAAGGGCTAAGAAGACGGATTGGATGATGGGATTTGATCTAATGGCTGAGATTAGAAGCTCTGGACGCCCCCCTATGATCTAGATCCTTCCTCTCATGGCTATTGATAACCGACCTTTTCAGGATTGGATTATATTTCAATTATAGTATTAGTACGTATTCCAAGAGATTCTAGATCAATTGCTTTTTACCAAAGCAAAATCAAAAATCCCCCGAGTCGTTTCCCGACGAGGAGCGAATTGGAAAGTCGAAAGTCGATTTGGTAATCAATGCTTGAATGAGAAAGGATTTGGTTGGGATTTCTATTTCTAAAAATAGACAAAGAAAATTAAATTAAAACCTAAAAACAAAAGCTATAAACGATTAGACCTAAAACGTAGACGAAAACGTAAAAACGCGAGGTTAAAAAAAACTAAGTTATCTAAAAATTAGGACCTAAAATGATTTTAAAAGTTTTTATAATTAAAAATAACTTAATTAAAAAGAGAATGAAAAGAAATTCTAAAACGGGGCTTAAAAACGGTGGAAAGACGAAGAAAACAAAAACCGGGCCCGAAACCGAGCTTTAAAAATAAAAAGTCAATTTTAAGCTTATTTTGGATGATAAGCCAGACATGGATGGGCTTATGGTTCTACCAGCTTATCTCTGATAAGCTAGAGCTTGTAGATGAGCTCTAAGAGCACTTGAATCCTTGTTTTGAGCAAAGGATAAAGGTACTCTCTCATTTTCTCTATTTAGCTTATTTTCTAGTTTTGGTTATCACTTTGCTTAATTGTGCTTATTCTGTGCTTAACTGTGCTTAATTTGTCTAAAGTTGGCTTAATATGTCTAGCTTTTAGCTTGAAAGAGTTTAGTTTAAGCTTTATTAGAATCTGTCCAATTAGTAGTTAAAATAGCTTTTTTAATTTAGTGTATTGCTTAGTGCTTATTTCCATGAGATTTATGCTTATCTGTCCTTAGTATTGTTAGTTTATCATCTGTTTTTGAAATTCATAGCTTAATTAGGTTTAAATTAGTTTTAAAATGTTTTTCCAAATTTTAAAGGGGTGTTTGGGATAAGAGTTTAAGTTTAGTCAAAGAGAGTGCAACTTGATTTTGGTATTCAAGTAAGTTTTGTTAAGCTAAATCAAGGTCTAAAAGTTAGTTTTTCATAAGCTAGAATTTAGTTTTGTTAGTTTTAAATATTATTTTAGCTAATATCTAAGTCTGCTTGTCCATAAGGTTTTCAAACAGCTTACTTGTGCAAAATCCTTATAGTCCTATTTTAGGTGTGGTTTTTGTAAGGTTAATAAGGTACATGAACATAAATTTAAATCTGTTTTGAGCTTTTGGAATTGCATTTTACCCATTTTAGAATTTTAAGAGTCAAGTGGGATAATATTAGGTTTAAGCTAAATGGTTTAATATGCAGGTAAAATTAGGTTAGAGGCTAGCTTGTTTTTGGTAAATATTGATTTGAATTAGCTTATTATGGTCTGTTCTCAATCTGTTTTAAGTCATTAGCTTGTCAAAATTGCTTTTGAGTCTTAAAATTTTAGTTGCAAGTAACCATTAATTTTCAGAAAAGCCAAAAACATAGTAGTTGTAGCCTGCCATACTTATTTGTCTTTGCTAGCTTATTCCTTTATTCAATTTGCTTTATTTATATTTATTAGTATTATTAGATTATAAGTCTTAATTTGTTTTCAATTGTCAGCTTGTTCTAAGTGCTTATTGGTCCTCAATCTTAGCTAAAAGTTTGGTCTAATGTCCTTTAAGTCCATTTTAGAGTCTGCTGTCTTAAGGCCTTTGATGCTTTTTAGCTTAACTTGTTGGCTTATTTTTTTTTAATTTAGTGCTTATTAGGTTAAGGTCTAGGTCTGTTTCAGTTTATTAGTTTTCTACTAGCTAATTGAGTCCTAAAAAGCCACACAGTTTAGCTTAATTTCAAAGTCTTAAGAAAACTAAAATTGTTGCCTATTAACTGCTTTTTCCTAGCTTAATAATAAGTTTTAGTATTAAGTCTGTTTATTAAAGTTGCTAGTTTATGCTTATTCTTTAGCTTTTTCAAAAGATTTTTTTTTCTTTTCAAAAAGTGCAAGTCCAGGACTCGAACTTGCGACCTCACCTTCACAACACTAACACCTTAACCAGTAGCGCCCTTGGGTCTTTTCTGTTAACCCTTTGCACACTTAATTACTTATACACGTTTTTCAATTTTGGCTTTTTGAGCTTATTGAATTTTAGCAGCTTATAGGTTTAGCTTTTTGGAGTCATTTTTCTTTATAAATCTTAGGAATATTATCTAGTATTTTTAGGAATTTTCTCAAAAATTTAAGATTAAGTTTAGTATTTTTAATTTCATTTTTAGTATTATTTAGTTTAATATATAGTTTTAGTTAGTTTAAAAATCCAAAAAAATATTTTTCTATTTTTAAAAATTAGTTTAAAGCATTTTAGTTTAAGAATTTTGCAATTTAAGTTTTTTAGAGTTTATTTTGATATTTTTTTGTTTATCTGTTAGCCCGTTAGTCGTTAATTAATCGTAAAGTGTTTAATTATCGTTAAAATTTAGTTGTGCCTTTAATTCTAGTTTAGGGTGCCTTTTTTGTATTTTCACTTTGCGTTTTTAGATTTAGAATCCAAATCCAAAATATTGATTATTCAAACACGCAATCACGAACCAAAACAAGGTTTTCAATTCACACTTTGTCGGGATACAACATCCGGGAGATAAAATATTGTTTGTCCTCAAGCAATTTTTATCAAACGGGATACTCACTATACTATTACTATTTGATATTATATTATATATATTTTATCGAATCGGTTTTTAGCGCCACTGCCGAGGATGTGTGTTACGAATATCGAGTTAAAGTTTGAAGATTAGTGTTTTGAAGACCCTTCCCCGTAAAATTATCGCTTTTTGTGAATACAAATTTTCTTTTATATAAAACTTTAAAAAATTCAAAAATATTTTATTTTTCTTGATTTATTATTAAAATACCAACAATACTTTTCCTAAAGTATTGAAAGTACCAAAAAAAAATTAAAAAAACCAAAAAAAAGAAATCGTTTTGTCAATTGTTTTATCGGCTCACCTTTAGCTTAACAAACTATAAGAGAGGTATAAGGAGGGTTGATCCTACGAACTTCGACCCGAAAGGAGAAGGTTTTTAAAACGCTTCGCGCTTACCCGCTCTTTCGCTTCTTTGTGCGTTTTCTAGAGAGCTACCGTGAACTTTTGACTATCGGTTTACAAAAATATATTTTTCTTTTAAATTTATTTCTTTTAATTTTGTTTAGTGCATGCGCACTCACTCTTCATTGAATTTAATTGGCTCTGATACTACTTGTAGGTTTTGATCGCCTACAACCTCGATACTAGAACGGATCACCTCGATGTCGAATAAAGAACACACCCTTAGCAGATTATATAGATCGACAAAAAAAGAAAGAAAAGAAGCACAAGATAATAAACCCTAATTGAATGATTAGTATTGAAAGAATGATGTGATAAATCCCCTCCCCTTACCTCCTTTTATAGAGGTGAGGGGGGAGAACAAACCCTAAAATACATGGGCTGGACTTTGGACACAAGTTAACCCACGACAACTTAACACTTGACTAAATAAAGACTAAACTCAACACAATTAACCTTGTCCCACATAGATTAATGATTGGAATGGTGGCAGCTTATATACAACGGTGTCCATGTGTGTGAATGACTTGAATCATGTATTATGATGTCACTTGATTTAAGTGTTAAACTAAAAGCCATAGCCTACAATAATAGACTTTGGTTTCTAGAAGGTGGCTACACATGTGAAATCCTTAGTCAAAGGATTGCATGAGATGTTGAAAGTTTGGACGGTAAAGAATTGAATTACATGCATGCATATGGAATATCAGGCGCCTACAACCTTATGTTTGTTCACATTGACCAACGGTTTGGTTTACCACTATAAATAGAGGTGCTTACAACCTCATTTGATGTATCCCATTCCAAAGCAACAAAAACACATAGTGTTATTCTCCTAGTAGTGTGTGTGAGGTTATTAGAGAGTTTGGTATATCTCCTAATTACAAGAGATAATCTGTTAATCTTTGTAATTAGAGAGACGGTGTAATTCCTAATTTCCATCATAGTAAAACGTATCTTTCCTTGCCCGTGGTTTTTACCCTATTGGGGGTTTCTACGTTAAATCCGTGTGTCATCTTTTTATATTATTCCATATTTTAGTCGCGGTTTTGTTTTAGTCCGGTGTCACTTTTCTTAACAAGTGGTATCAAGAGCTAAGGTTGGTGTGTGTATAATTATTTATCGTATGCTCTGTGGTTGCCACTTATAAGTGGACCCTCCACATCAAAAGATAAATAAGATTATACTCACCTAAAAGGTGTCTGTTACTATTCTCAACAAATAGTAGTTTTGTTGAAAAGTTGATTGTGATTGTAGCAATGGCAACGAAATTTGAAATCGAAAAATTCAATGGGAATAATTTCTCGTTGTGGAAATTAAAGATGAAGGCTATTCTTAGAAAGGATAAATGTTTAGCGGCCATTGGTGAAAGGCCAGCTGAAGACACGGATGATAGTAAATGGGACGAGATGGACGGAAATGCTATAGCAAATCTTCATCTGGCACTAGCAGATGAAGTTTTGTCAAGCATAGAGGAGAAGAAGACTGCAAAGGATATTTGGGATCATCTTGCTCGACTGTATGAGGCAAGATCGCTCCACAATAAAATTTTCCTTAAGAGGAAACTTTATGCTCTTCGCATGATGGAATCTACTTCAGTGACGGAGCACGTTAATAATCTCAATACTCTATTTTCACAACTCACTTCTTTGGATTGTAAAATAGATCCACAAGAACGTGCTGAAATTCTACTTCAAAGTTTACCTGACTCATATGACCAGGTCATCATCAACTTAACCAGTAATGTTCTCACAGATTGTCTAGTCTTTGATGATGTCGCAGCCTCCATTCTGGAAAAAGAAAATAGGCGCAACAATAGGGAAGACAGGCAAACCAGTTCAAGACAGGTGGAAGCTTTGGCGGTGACAAGAGGGAGGTCAATAGAACCTGGCTCCAATGGGAGTCACAATCATGGTAAATCTGAAAAAGAAAAGAAGAAGAATAAGTTCAAATGCTTCAAATGTGGGAAGCCGGGTCACTTTAAGAAAGATTGTCGGGGGTCAAATACCTCATATCCTCAGGGAAATGTCGCTAGCACTTCCGATGATGGTAACGCTATGTGTTGTGAAGCAGCGGTTGCAAATGAAGGCAGAAAGAGATTTGTAGATGTATGGCTGTTCGATACGGGAGCTAGTTTTCATATGACCGCAAGAAGAGAATGGTTTCATCAATATAAACCAATCTCTGAAGGCGGATCTGTGTACAGTTGCAATGATCATGAACTAAAGATCATTGGAATTGGAATTGTCACGGTGAAGATGCATGATGGTACAGTTCGTACTATTCGAGATGTGCGATACGTGGAGGGCTTGAAAAAGAATCTATTGTCTCTAAGACAATTGGATGATCTTGGTTGTAAGGTGGAAATACAAGACAAGATCATAAAAATTATAAAAGGTGCGCTTGTACTTATGAGAGGAGAAAAGGTGGCTGCAAACTTATACCAGTTAAAGGGAGAGATAATAGAGGAGGCAGAAGCATCGGTTGTTTCACATAGTCCAAGTCATAGAGTTGCAATAACATAGCATTAAAAGCTTGGACATATATCCGAACAAGGAATGAAGATTCTTGTTGAAAGAAAGCTAATTCTTGGCATCACAAAGGTTTCTTTACTTTTCTGTGAGTATTGTGTTATCAGCAAGCAGCATCGTTTGAAATTCAAGGCATCAAATTCTAGAAGTGTTTCTGTTCTAGAATTGGTTCACTCTGATGTGTGGCAAGCACCGGTTTTATCCCTAGGAGGAGCAAAGTATTTTGTATCCTTTATTGATGATTATTTCAGGAGATGTTGGGTGTACCCAATCAAGAAGAAGTCTGATGTGTTTGAAGTTTTAAAAGTTTACAAAGCGCGGGTTGAACTTGATTCTAGAAAGAAGATCAAGTGTTTGAGGACGGATAATGGAGGTGAATACACTGGTGATGAATTTGATACTTTTTGCAGGCAAGAAGGAATCAAAAGGCAATTCACAATAGCATACACTCCTCAACAGAATGGGGTGGCAGGGCGGATGAACAGAACCTTGTTAGAAAGAGCAAGAGCATTATTGGCAACTGCAAGCTTGGGAAAATCATTCTGGGCGGAAGAAGTTAATACCGCATGTTATGTGATAAATCGGTCACCGTCAACTGCAGTTGAGTTGAAGACACCGATGGAAATGTAGACGGGAAAGCCAGTCGTCTATTCAGACCTTCATATATTTGGAAGTCCTATGTATGTGATGTACAATTCCCAAGAAACTACAACAATACAGATGGAAAAGGAATTTCAGTCAAATGATTCTTCTGAAATCGTACAACAGCACGAAGTGAATGAGACGACCGAGTCTCAAGCTCCAACGACTCGTACTAGTGATCGTGAAAGAAGACATCCAGGTTGGCAATCAGATTATGTTATGAAGAGAAATGTTGCACATTGTCTACTTACAGAGGAGGGAGAGCCATCAACTCTTCAAGAAGCACTGAATAATCCAGATGCATCGTTCTGGAAGGAAGCTATGCAAGAAGAAATTCAAGCTCTCCATAAGAACAAAACATGGGAATTTGTGCCACTACCAGGAGGCAAAAAACCTATTGGAAACAAATGGGTAAATAAGATCAAGAGAAACGGTGATGATCAGGTGGAAAGGTATCGTGCAAGACTGGTAGTCAAAGGATATGCTCAAAAAGAGGGAATCGACTTCAACGAGATATTTTCCCCTGTGGTTCGAATGACAACTGTTCGGGTGGTTTTGGCATTGTGTGCTACGTATGATTTACATCTAGAGCAGCTAGATGTGAAAACTGCATTTCTTCATGGAAATCTTTATGAAGAAATTTATATGCTCCAACCAGAAGGTTTTGAACAAAAAGGAAAAGAGAACTTGGTTTGTAGGTTAAACAAATCTTTGTACGGTTTAAAGCAGGCGCCGCGGTGTTGGTACAAGAGATTTGATTCTTTCATCATTGGCCTTGGATATAACAGACTATACGTAGACCCTTGTGCATATTTCAAGAGGTTTAGAAATAATGATTTTATCATTTTGCTGTTATATGTTGACGACATGTTGGTTGCAGGCCCCAACAAAGATCGTATCAGTAAACTAAAGGCACAACTCGCTAGAGAATTTGATATGAAAGACTTGGGACCCGCAAACAAGATTCTATGGATGTAAATTCACCTAAATAGAGTTAGTAGGAAAATTTAGCTTTTACAGAAAAGTTATGTGAAGAAAATCTTGCAAAGGTTCAACATGCAAGATTGTAAGCCAATATCAACCCTGTTTCCTACTAATATCAAGTTATCCTCCAAGATGAGTCCTAGCAGTGAAAAAGAGAGGATGGAGATATCTCGAGTACCGTATGCATCAGCAGTGGGAAGTTTAATGTTCGCGATGATTTGTACAAGACCAAACATTGCACATGCAGTGGGAGTAGTGAGTCAGTACATGGCAGAACCTGGTAGAGGGCATTAGGAAGCTGTGAAGAGGATTCTTAGATATATTAAAGGAACCTCAGATGTTGCATTATGTTATGGGGAATCGGGTTTAACTATCAAGGGATATGTTAATTTTGATTACGTAGGTGATCTAGACGGAAGTAAATCAACCACCGGGTATGTATTTACACTTTCTGGCGAAACAGTAAGCTGGGTTTCAAAACTGCAGTCAGTTGTGGCTATGTCAACAACGGAAGCAGAATATGTTGCAGTTGCTCAAGCCAGCAAAGAAGCAGTATGGTTGAAGATGTTGTTGGAGGAACTCGGTCACAAACAAGAGAAAATTACTCTGTTTTGTGACAACCAGAGTGCCTTGTATCTTGCAAGGAATCCAGCATTTCATTCAAAGACAAAGCATATACGAGTTCAGTATCACTTCGTTCGTGAGAAAGTGGAAGAAGGAACCGTGGATATGCAGAAAATTCATACTGATGATAACGCGACAAATTATCTGACTAAAGCAATGAACTGTGACAAGTTTATATGGTGCCGATCCTCATGCGGCCTAGCGGAAATGTAAGCAACATGAAAATGCAAGGAAGGATAACGGTGTGAAGATCGATTTAGCTTCAATCGAATCTTCAAGTGGGAGATTGTTAAACAAGAAAGGGCATATGGTCCTTGATATGTGGCTTTTTGAAGTGTTGAAAGGATTGTGCCTTTTCTATTAATTGGCTCTTCATCTAACTTGACCCTTGGTATTTGCCTATAAAAGGAAGGCGTTCCCTTTGCATTTGATCATCCCATTCCAAAAGCAAGAAACACAAAGTGTCTTGTATCTTCTTCTAGTTCTTTGTTTGTCTATTAGAGAGTTTATGGTATTTCCTAGTAATAGATGCATGGTTGTTCATTTGATGGTATCCCATTCCATTCAAGAAAACACAAAAAAAGTGTTTATATCTCCTAGTATAGTTGTGAGGTTGTTAGAGAGTTTGTGTAGTATTTCTTAGTTACAAGAGATTAGTGTTTATCCTTGTAACTAGAGAAGGTGTAACTCCTAATTTTCATCATAGTAAAACATATCTTTCCTTGCCCGTGGTTTTTACCCTATTAGGGTTTTCCACGTTAAATCCGTGTGTCATCTTTTATTCTATTTCATATTTTAGTTGCGGTTTTTGCTTCAGTCCGGTGTCACTTTTCTCAACAGTTATACCTTTATTATTGATCAAACGACCAATTACATCTATTATAAAGATATAAAACAATATCATAATGAACAACTTATGAAATTTGATATATGTAAAAATATTTAGAAAAACAAGTATACCAAAAGCATATGCAGTGTTGAAAGCTGTATTATTGAAGTCTTGGAAAGACAGAATTTGCAAACCATCACCATCATCGGCACACGTAAAGTCTTTGCAGTGTCGAACATTGGTTTTTTTCAAGAAGTGTAGCTTATATTGATGTGAATAACATAAAAAAGAAGAGCAATTTTCATTAATTATAAGTTGTTCTTTTTGAAATTTTATAAATAAATAAAGATAATTGTGAGGTTATGAATACCAGTTCGTCCTTAAAGATCATATCCATGCTTGCTAACGCGGGCGGATTGGTGTTAGCGTAATATTGTTTTCATAGAGAAACAACCTTCACTTTGATTGTCCATTTATCTTTTTCAGAATTGATTTCTTGAAGAAAAGTTATAGCCATTATGAAACCTGTAAAATCAATTAGTAAAATTCTTAATTGTATGGAAGAAATTGTTGTTTAGTTTTGGTATTTATAGAGTTTGGTTTTCTCTAAGTTTGTGTATAATTATTCTAATAGATAAACTTTAAGGTTGTTCAAGTTTGAGTATAATTAAACTTTCATATATAAACTTTTAAACCTTTCCTACTTTGACTATAATTATAATAACATATATGCAAAAGATTTATTTAAAAAAATAATGTTTATATTATAGATAAACACAATGTATATTATATAATTATCTTATACAAATCTACAGGAAATACACATTATGTTGGACTACAGGTAATATTAAACTGTTAGAAATAGCACATAACCCAACTTTAAAATATGTTTTTAGCTTCTGACATGTATTTCAGTACTTTTGTATAACAATATTGTTAGCTTTTTTTGGGTATCAAATTTTTGGTTTAGTTTTTCCTTATAAATAGATGCAAGTGAAACCTACCCAAAATGCAACACTCACCAAGTCTCTCTGTTTGTTTCATTCCATTACCGCAGCTTAAACACTCCAAAAAAGAACCAAACTTGTTTACTGAATCATAACTACAACATCATACATTGCGGTATGTGCAACATCCCTGCTCCTAGTATTATTAGTCCAGTCACACGTCACCATGGCGGTGACATGCGACCCTACACAGCTAGCACCATGTGCAAGTGCCATTTCGTCGTCAAAACCACAATCAAAACTATGTTGCACCAAGATAAGACAGCAAAGGCCATGCCTCTGCAAGTACATGAAGAACCCAAGCCTTAGGAAATATGCTACTTCCCCTAATCCTTAGAAAGCCAAATTTAACTACAAAGTCATATTATGAGAACTTACCACAGAGTTCTGTTGAAGTAGATAGTCCTGTGGTCTTAAAAACATTGAAGCACCACCCGGAAAGTTCAAGTTTACGGTAGGAAACATATCAGGCGTACTGAAATATTATCAAAATTCCATATTACTTTCATGACAATTAAACATTGGTTAAAAAAGTGTGGGAAATGAACAAAAAGAACCTCAAAGTGACTTCATAACACTGGTTCCCTTTTGACATAACAGACCGAACTGATTGCGAAACAGACCGTGTTAAGTAATTTGCCAGCCCTTCACACTTACAGCATCCACAAAAGGAACATATGCTTTTTCTGTAAGGTATTCAAGGGTTGTTCCGGAAGCAAATCTAAGTTGTAGTGTGGCCTAGAATATCATGGTAACGTAATTATGAGTGGCAGAATGATCAAAGCATGCCATACCCATGTAAATTTTTAATAAAAAAAGGTCAAAGATCATAGCTTTTGACATGGGTTCTTTTCAGATCATGAAAAGTACAATGTGAACCACTTGAGTTTGAACAAAATGCATAAGTAACTTCTATACTAAATCTACGTTTGCACACAATCAAAACATAACATAAACCCATAGCTGAATTACCCCAAATTTAAACTAAAATCCTAAATCTATCAATTAAATTATAAAACGAAAAACATACCTTTGATTAACAAAAAAAAGAGCATTATGCTTATAGTTTTTATCTCTCTAAAATGAATAGCCTGATATTTATTTATATGGTGATTGAATTGTGATTAAAAATCTCAATCCACAACTAATGATTTAGGAAACTTAAAATGAGGGTTGAGTGAAAGGAAGCATAAACACTAAATATGCTTTTCATTAATTGGAATCCGCGAGGTTGAATTACGGTTTTCTTTGGGCAGGTCTGGTTTTATGGTGGTGGTGGTGGTGGTGGTGTGATGGTGCCAGGTGGTGGTGTATATCTTTTCTTTTTTGTTTTGGTAAAGAGAATGGTATATTTTAAATACTGGTTTATGGTGAAAGTTTCATAGGATACTAATTTTGACCCTTATAGTTTTTAAAAAATAGCTCCGTTTTGTTTAAGTATATTTTCTTACATTTCTGACACAGAAAGTTTTTGGCGTATTGATTGAGTATACACGTTTTGTTGTTAATTTTGATCGGTTGTGATTTAATTTTGACTTTTTATTGACCAATCAGATCGCACGATTTTAGATCGCACGATTTTGCCTACGTGGATAAATCAAGCATTCCGATTGGTCTAAATTTTTTTCTCATAAGATTCAATCTCATACAAAACTCTGAAATGATGTAATTCTTTTATTATGTAAAAAAGATTCATGGCTTTCACATTTTCTCTCTATACATTTGTATCATCAGTAATGCCACGTGACGTCCTCATATTGTTAGGCTTACCTATAACTATTTTCTCAAATCCACCATTCATTCAAATATTCAAAACAAACACACCTTAAGTTTGGCGCAATGGGCTGTGGTGGGCTGGAGCGGTCAGGGATTATATCAAAAGCCGAATGCTGAAGCTTATATTTTCAGCTTTTGCGTGATAACCCTTTATATTTTGGAGGGTAATTAAGTAATTTGACTGTGTGACAATCAAGACTTATTTATAAGCTAGCTTATTTTAAAAGCTTAAGCCCCGGAAAGCCCTGTGCCAAACACAGCTCGTTGATAAGCTTAAGCTCGCATCCAAAATGCCAAACACACTAGGCTTAACTATAAACCATTTCTAAAATCCAATGTGTCATAACACTACAAATTAATAACTAGTACGTACCTGGGTAGCTATTAACGCAACGGCTTCGGTGTAATTAAGACGCGAATCGCGAGTAAGACACTTCTGAGCTAAAAAACCAGCATTATGTAACATCAACTTCTCCACTTCTCTTGGTGATAACTTCATCTTCTCTTCTTGTTAAATATTATTCTATATATATAATCATCAAATACAATCAATCAATCACAAATTTCGAAAAAAACTTATAAAAATGATCAGTTTATTGATTTTGAAAAATTAGCAGCGATTGAGATTGTGAGTGATAATGAAGGCTGTAGTGTTGACTGAAATGAATGATTCAACCATTTGTCAGTTAAAAAGGATTGCATTATTGTCAAATTTAGTCCTTTGACTTTTATTTCTTTTAATTTAGTTACCTTTAGTTCTGTTAGGCAATGTTTTGAAACCCGCTTTGACCCGGCAGGTTCAACCGGTTCCGGTCAAAAAAAGGAGTCAAATTAAACCAGGTTTGGAGTGACCAGGGTTAATCCGGTTCTCGAGACCCGACCGGGTTTCGGTTTATTCATGGTTTTTTACAAATAAAGCATGTTAATTTTATATACCCATCAATGAAATGAATGATTCAACAACTGTTTTGCTATAGGTCAATGAGTTAGTTAAGGGTTGTTAGAGCCTTAGGTGTAGTAACGCCGGCAACGGCGTTGGCCGGCGTTGCCCGGCGTTACTACACCGATAGGCGGCGTTGCCCAACGGCGTTGGGTCTGGCGTTGGCCGGCCCACGCACGTTGGGGTTGATTTAAAAAAAAATCATTTACCCCCCCTAAACGGCTATATACTAGTTTTAACTTTCCTCCTTATTTTTAAAAAGTTACCAAACACCTCCTAACGGCTAGTTTTATTAAAAAAAAATTACAAAACAGCCACTAGCGGCTATATTTAAAAATATATATATTTCATTTTACCCCCCTCACACAACTCATTATAAATACTTCAATACCTCTATATTATTTTCTCACAAAAAAAAAACATACATTTACAACAAAAAACACTACAAACTCTTTCACAATGAATCAATATCGAACCGTTTTTGATATCGATGAGGAAACCGACGCATTCTATTTATAAAAAGCTGTCGAGTATCACGAATGGCTAATACAACAAGAAGCTCAACCACGATTGACCCGTACACCGATCTTCCGTGACCGTGAAGATGCCGAAAGACGTCTACGTGCTGATTATTTTGATGATCATTGTAAGTATCCGTTATACTATTTTCGGAGAAGATTTCGTATGAGCCGTAAACTTTTTCTAAAAATTGTCAATGGCATTTCAAGTTATACGGCCGATCCTCTCCCACAACATTTTCATTTCTTCAAATCTCGACTCGATTGTACGGGTCGAATGAGTATTAGTGCTCTTATGAAGTGCACAGCTGCCATACGCCAAATGGCATACGGCAGCACACCCGACGCGTTTGATGAATATTTGCAAATGAGTGAGCATACTGCACGAGATGCTCTATTTTTCTTTAATATGTGCATCATAGAATTGTATATGCCGAAGTATTTAAGAAAGCCAACACTTGAAGACGTTGTAAAAATACAACAAAAGCATAACAATGTTCATGGTTTTCCGGGAATGCTTGGAAGTATTGATTGTATGCACTGGGAATGGAAAAATTGTCCAGTGTCATGGCAAGGTCAATACGGTAGGGGTGATAAAAAATACCCTACTATAATGCTTGAAGCTGTAGCTTCGCAAGATCTGTGGATTTGGCATGCGTTTTATGGGATGGCGGGTGCGAATAACGATATTAATGTTTTAGATAATTCTCCGTTATTCGACGACCTATTAGATGACTTAGCCCCTGTGGTTCCGTATGTGGTAAACGGAGTTCAGTATCGTAATGGGTATTACTTGGCTGATGGAATTTACCCGGAGTGGGCAAGTTTCGTCAAATCATTCACGGTTGCAACTGATCCGAAGCATACGTACTTTAAACAGCGTCAAGAAAGTGCACGGAAAGATGTCGAACGTGCTTTCGGTGTTCTCCAAGGACGTTGGGGACTTATTCAACAATCGGCCCGTGCATACGAAGTCAACACATTACGTAGAATCATGTATGCTGGTATCATAAAGCATAACATGATTTTAGAAGATCAAAATATGTCGGTTGTTGACTGGAAACATGTGTATTCTAATCCTGCAAGGTCACTGCAAACAATGTGGATCGATCGATGTCAAATCCAACGTCGTAAAGCAAAAGAATTAAGAGACAAAGATACGCATATTAGTCTCCAACAAAACCTTATGAACCATATTTGGCGCGAAGTTGAAGAAGCATCGGAAGAAGATTAGTCGCCGGGGCTTATTTTATTTTATTTTTTTATTTCGGTATTTTTTTAATGTGTGTTATTTTTAGTATTGTAATGTGTATTTGAATTTTATGAATGAAATGGTTAGTTTGTTAAAAGAATGAAATAATTGTTTATGGGGTTTTATGAAAATAAAGAGGTGAGTGGTGTTATTTGGTGTTATGATTAGGGGAGTGGTGTTGATGTTATGCTGATGTGGCGTTGACGTGGCAGCAAAAACTTGGTGTTGCTAAGTTATGATACCTGATGCTTAACTTTAGTCCTTTACATTTGATGATTTATTTGTTTGTTTTAACTAAACAATTACTTGTGTATAGTGGTCAGCGTTAATATTAGAGTTCACTTTTTAAGTGTCCGTTTTTAAAATAATCCCTTATTTTCAATTTTGTTTGCTAGCGAGAAAAGGAAACGGGAGAAGTGCGTTTTTTTTCCTCTTATGTCTGCAGAAGAGGAAATGAAAGAAGTGTGTTTATTTTTTTATATATGGTGAAGTCTAAAAATACGCTACATATTTTTCCAAAAAGAACAAAATACGTAACGTACTAAATATATTACAAGAATCGCTAAATAACTTTTAAAATTTGAACGTTATACATAATATGACCGGGTATTGACCAAAATTTGACCTGTTTGACCAGTTCAATTTACAAAAATTAGATAAATGGTCCCTGTGATTCGCGTTGGGCTTTCACTGTTAGTCCTTTAACTTTTTTTTCACTTAAATTTTTTTTCACTTAATTTTAAAATGATTTTTTTTTCATTTATTCATACACTATTTTTTACACTTATTATACTTTTTTTTCCACTTATTCACACACTAATTTTATTTTACACTTATTACACTTTTTTTTAGAAAAAATTTAAATATTGCGTTAACTTTTTCACAACTAGCACCCTCATGTGGCTTAAACTTTGACTGTTAAATATGACATATATTTTTTAAAAAGAAATATATTTAAATTTTAACTGTTAAACACCCCTCATGTGAAAAAGAGTCCAACGCAATGCTTAGAAAAAAAAATTAAAAAGTATAAGTCACATGAGAGGTGTTTAATAGTCAAAATTTAAGTCACATGAGGGTGTTAGTTGTGAAAAAGTTTAACGCAACATTTAAATTTTTTCCTAATAAAAAAGTATAACAAGTGTAAAAAAATTTAGTGTATGAATAAGTGGAAAAAAAGTATAATAAGTGTAAAAAAAAATAGTGTATGAATAAATGAAAAAAAAAGTATTTTAAAAATTAAGTGATTTTTTTTAAATAAGAGAAAAAAAAGTTAAGGGACTAACAGTGAAAGTCCAACACGAATCACAGGGACCATTTCTATAATTTTTGTAAATGTATCCGGTCAAACAGGTCAAATTTTGGTCAATACCCGGTCATATTACGTAAATTGTTCAAAATTTGAAAGTTATTTAGCGACTTTTGTAATATAATTAGTAGGTTACGTATTTCGTTCTTTTTGGGAAGTATGTTGCATATTTTTAGACTTTACCATTTTATATAAGAGGCAAAAATAATTTTTTTCCTCTTTATATTTGTAGATTATTTTTTTGTCTGATTATCACATTTTTGTCTTAATGACTTTAGATCCACATCTTCTCTCGGACACATGGTTTGGCAAGTCAGTCATACAACTTCTTAAAAACAAACGCAATAACGTAGCGTTTGGTACGCATGAATCGAAGTTGGAATGAAATAAATTACTACAATGGAATGAAACTTTTTGTTTGTTTTTGAGTTTGGTAATGGAATGGTTTATTCAATGTTTGATTCCACTACGTCCGTAGCCCCCATTTTCATTACATAGCTACCCCCTAGTTTTTCACTCTATTATGACCTGTAATCACATGTAGCCATATTTCATTTATTTAATTCATTTCCAACGTCCATTGCATCATACTAAACAACATACGTAAATGATATATTCCATTCCAACATGGCAACCAAATAGGCTAATGGAACACTTTGACTCATTCAATTACTATGTTCATTCCATTACATCGTCGATTACATTCCTTTATCAGTCGATTACGTCTAACCAAACAGTAAGTGAGATTGGAAAAAGTTAGTGGTTTAAATTGTAATTAAGTATTTAAATATTTACTCCGTAATAGATTACTTTTCTAAGTAGAAGTATTTTATTCTAAGAATATTACTTGTTTTTATAATTTTAAAGTTCTAAACGAATGTGTTTTCTCTTTGTATGTACTAGTAGACTAGGGTTGAACATAATTGACTGCGGACCGAAACCGAGAAATTAGAGCGAGCTAGATCAAGCCAAACATATTTCGATCCGGTTCGATTTTTGGCCATTTTCCTCATCTTTGATCCTCGATCCGGTTCGATCTTAAGCATAACCAACAATTATGCTTTTTGGACTAGGCCAATAATTTTGAAACTTGATAACTTCATATTTCTTCTATTTATAAGAAACAAATATAAATTACAATTATATTGATTCAAAGCCGGATATTTTTTTTATTGCGATTGAACTTAAAATTATGATTTTGAAGAAATGAACACCGTTTTTTAATATAAGATACGCTTTCATGTGTTTTTATGCAAAGTCCATTTACATAGAGGATATTTAATACATGTATGATGTCTGTGCAAAGTTTCAAGTTTTGACAATAAGTGCAAGTATAATATCTAGAAAAACTTTGTGTTAGAAGAGCTGTACACCATCAACATTCTAGCCATAAGTCAGACTCATTTGGCCGCATGTTTTTCACCCAGCCGCCGGTCAAATCCATTTGACTGCCGGCCAAATGGGTTCTACGGCCCAAATTTCAATATTTTTAATTTTTCGTTTTTTTGGAGTTTGAAGTTGGTGATTGAAATAGTAAGAAGTGTTCACCGGACCTTAATATTAAGGATGTTTGTTTAAGCTTATACATTTTATTTGTTTTTCGGCTTATTTTGAGATATTTGGGCTCATATAAGTTTATTATTATATGATAAACTTATATAAGCTTAAAATCTTAAAATAAACCAGAAAATTAGGGTTTATGAAATATAAGATAAAAGCAAATAAGTTCGTAAGCTCAAGGTTAAACAAATACCCGCTAAGTATTAGTATATACATGAAATGAATGATAACTTTATTGCTATCGGCCGGTTACAAGGGTTGTAATATTGTCAACTTTAGTCTTTTTACTTTCATTTATGCTAGTTATTCACTTTTAGTTCACATAAGAGCACTTGATGTGCACAAGTTATTAGGCAAGTTATAGCCCTATGGCACCACTTAACACCCAATCTCGTGCCTTAGCTCCTCGTGCAAAATCCACAGTGTTGTACGATATTTTTTCTTTTCTTTTTGTATTTGTGCTTTATTGGGTTAAGTATTGCCATGGGGTGTATTATTGAGAGGAGAGGGTATTTTTAGATTAAGTTAGAAGTTTTGAGTTACAGAGGAGAAATGCTGAGATGACGACACTTTTAATTGCTTTAAAACGCTAATGGGCACCTACTGCTCTAAGTATTAAGACTTTGGCTTCCATCAGAGATAGTTTACGTGATTTTAGGTGAACGACTGAGATGCTTTACAAAGTAAAGTGACTTTGGCTAGGGGTGTTCGGGGACGGTTGGTTAGCTGAGTTTCGATTTGTTATTTTCTTGCGCCTTAATCGAAACCAAAAATACGGTTAATTGAATTTTATCTTTTTTTATTCATTTAACCTTTTATCCATAGTAAGTTTCCAAATTGTTAACGGTGCTTCAAAAAGATTTTTCAATCATGTTGCTATGGAGTAAAATAGTTTCAAGTCACCGTGAACAATCGTTGTTTGGGTAAGTCAAGTGTAACCACGCCACCACAAAGCCTAATTCAAGTCACCTTAATATTAAGTCTCCAACATAAGCCACCATATCAGCGTCAAGTAGAATGTTACTAGGTTTCATGTCACCGTGAACAATCGTTGTTTGGCAACGAATATGAAGATAGTCAAGTGCGGTTGCAACATCTCTGAGAATATTTATTATTTGAAGAAGATTGAGTTTAGATGTATTTGCACTTGAATGAAGCCAATCGTGCACACTTCCATTCGACATAAACTCGTATACCAAAGCTTTAAAATCATTGCCTTGGAAATCAGTACTTGAACATGAAGTTATTATCTTCAACAAATTACTTTTTCGAATATTCTGCCATGCTTCACATTCTGCTAGAAAACCTTTGTGGGCTCCTCGATGTTGAAGATGTAAAACTTTGACCGCAACGAATTTCTCATCATCAGAATCAAGGATTCCTTTATAAACAGAGAGCTGAACCCTGTAAATGTGTATTCGTTTATATTGATTGAGATGAATACAATAGGATACATATATAGTGTGCATAATGGGCCTAACATAATTACATACAAATACAAAGAAGGCCATGGGCCGTATAGACTGTTAACAGCCACCCGCAGTTGGAGCAGGAGATGAACGAACTCTCAAACTGGTACGAAACTCATCAAATAAACTAGTAGGTAAACATTTGGTGAAGATATCCGCATACGGATAACGTGATGGGACGTGTAGAACCCGTATAGCACCGGTAGCAACAAGATCCCGAACAAAGTGAATGACAATCTCGATATGCTTCGTGTGTTGATGTTGCACGGGATTAAAAGAGAGATAGACGACACTCACATTGTCACAATAGACAAGTGTAGCAGTGGCTAGAGGTGTATGAAGTTCATGTAATAGATTACGTAACCAGCAAGTTTCAGCAACCGCATTGGCAACGCCCCGATACTCAGCCTCATCACTAGATCGAGAGAGAGTAAATTGGCGCTTCGATGACCAGGAGAGAAGATTGTTGCCAAGAAAAACACAATAACCAGAGGTTGATCGACGAGTAGTGGGACAACCCGCCCAATCCGCATCTGAGTAAGCCACTAAAGATGACGTCGTAGAGGAATAAAGCTGTAATCCATAGGACAAGGTGCCACGCACATACCGTAAGATCCTCTTGAGAGCAGAGAGATGAGGCTCTCGGGGGTCATGCATAAAGAAACAGACCTGCTGAACAACATATGAAATGTCAGGCCGGGTAAAGGTGAGATACTGTAAGGCCCCGGCTAGGCTGCAATATAATGTAGAGTCAGAAATAGGAGCACCATCTGCAGAAAGTTTGGAGTCCGTGTCAACAGGTGTACGACACGGTTTACAATTAAGCATACCAGCCCGATCAAGAACCTCAGTCGCATACTTTTGTTGAGATAGAAACATCCCCAAAGCATTACGAGTCACAGAAATGCCCAAGAAATAATTAAGTGAGCCCAAATCAGTCATGGAGAACTCTGCATGAAGAGAAGTGATAATCTGCTGTAACAGATCAGAAGAAGATGCAGTCAAAACAATATCATCAACATATAAAAGCAAGTAAGCAGTGTCTGCCCCCTGTCTGTAGATGAAGAGTGAAGAGTCACAGCGACTATGATGAAACCCAACCCGAGCAGCATAAGCCGCAAATCTCTGAAACCAGGCCCGAGGGGCCTGTTTAAGCCCATAAAGAGATCTCTGGAGAAGGCAAACATGATGTGGATGCTGCGGATCCCGGAAACCAGGCGGCTTTAGCCGAAGCAGAGTTGGTGCTGATCATCCTTTTCTGAAGCGTTGGAGAAAGGGTAAGAAAGATCCATGATTTTACGATGGAGTCAGCCGTGATCCATTCGTCGGTTGGTGGATCATATGTGGACTTCGATCCATCGATGTGGTTTAGCACGTTAAAGTTGCTGCAGTGCCCTTTGAAAAAGTAACTCCATGTGGACCGCGTATAGTTTTTCGGGTACGAGACTATTGATGTTATGTACCGCGTATAGTTTTTCAACCAAGGTAAGGGCAAGAGGGGGTGATGGTGTATTCGAGTTTGTCATGGCAGAGTGATGAGTTCGACTGTTAAATCGAGGTGAGGTTTGATGATTTAGGGTTTTGGGGATCGGCTGTGAAGGCCTGATACTATGTAAATGTGTATTCGTTTATATTGATTGAGATGAATACAATAGGATACATATACAATGTGCATAATGGGCCTAACCTAGTTACATACAAATACGAAGAAGGCCATGGGCCGTATAGACTGTTAACAAACCCACCCTCGCCAATCAAATTTTCTGTAGAGAAGAGATTAGTGGCCTTGAGAAGTTTATTGTATGAAACTTTCAAGAACCGTTCATTCCCTACAGATTGAGATGGTTGACTGCTGTGTTTCTTCTTACACAAAAGATACACAGAACATAATACGATGAGCAACGTCGGTGCAATCACAATGAATAATATGAAGAAAGGAAACCTTCTTTTATGTCTACCCTTTTCCTTGCATTTGGGTAACTCAAGTGTAACCACGCCACCACAAAGCCTATTGTTCCCCAAAACTGAAAATAAACTTGCATTGGCAAACACTCCTACAACCGGCACTTCACCCTCAAAGTCATTAAAAGACAGGTCAAAAATTCTAAGGAAACCCATTTGTCTAAGAATTTGGGAATCTTGCCTGATAAATAATTCTGGGAAATGTCAAGAAACCCCAATCCTCCTAAGGAGCTTACTGAAGATGGTATTATGCCTTGAAATTGGTTCCCTCCCAGACATAACGTTGTAAGGCTAACGCACTCACCAATACTACTAGTAATGGTGTCTGATAAATTATTGTATGATAAATCGAGATAACTCAACATCTTGAGGTCTTTAACCTCTGATGGAATGGAACCAGACAGTCTGTTGGATCAAGATATTGTAGCTTTTGAAGTTTACCAATGGTAGTGGGGATTTTTCCTTTGAATCGATTAATTCCTAAATCTAAAAGGGTCAAGCCAACTAGACTACCTATACTTGAAGGGAGGCTTCCAAATAATTGATTTTCTCCTAACCATAGAGAGCTTAGGATCAGAAAAATAACCTATTGATATAGGAAGCATTCCTACTAAGTGGCAATTATAAAGCTCCAAAACTACTAATCTAGTGCAGTTTTTCAAAGAATCAATAAAACTCATGTCATCAGCTTCTCCGCGTCCATGGAAGTTGTTGAAGTTTAAGACAATAATATTAATACATCTTAGTTTTGAAAAATAGAAAGTCAACTTCCCACTAAAATTGTTTTTACTCATTTCCATAAATCTTAATTTAGAACAATTAGAAAGAGAAGGTGGAAGAACTCTGGTCAGTTCGTTATCCTTTAACTGAAGTTACTCAAGATTTGGGAGCTGATTACCTATTTCTGAAGGAAGACTACCAGTGAGGTGATTAACACCTAAGGAAAAATTAACTAGGAGTGACAGGTTGAATATGGAATGAGGGATGCTTCCGTATAAGTTGCAGTCATAACAATGAAACATGGTCAAGCTTTTCCAATTACCCAAGGTGTTTGGAATGCTCCCACCCAACGGGTTCCCAAAAGCTATGAACACGATCATTGATGAAATATTCCCCAAGAAAGGTGGGATTCCACCTGTTAACATGTTGTACTCAATTTCAAGACTAGCAAGTTTCGAGAGTAAACTCATTTCCTTGGGTATGCTTCCGGGTAGCTCATTTCGATCGAGCCAAAGGTCTTCAAGGTTAGAACAACGAGACAAGTTTGTTGGAATGACTCCACCAAATTTGTTTTTACTATGATAAAGATGGCATAGCCTAGATAGATGACCAAGTTCATGAGGAATGGTTCCTTGAAAGGTGTTGTTCCAGAGAGAAAGGTAACGGAGGAAGCTAAGGTTTCCTAAATGAGGAGACAAGGATCCCTCTAAGCCTTTCGAAGGCAGTTCTACAGCAGTCACTCGTTTGTGCCGCCTTCCACACCAAATACCACTCCATTCACAGAAATGAATGGAATGGTTCCACATGGCTAGAATTTTGTATGGATCATGGGTGATCATCGACTTAAATGACAACAACGCGTGATAATCAGTCGCATTACCGCCATGAGAAGCAGGGTTGGTGGCGAAAGTAAGACATGTTATCGCGAGACCGTAAAAGAGAAATGAAATAAGAGAGGAAGATGATGAGAAAATCATTGCTTGTGGTGAATTCATTTTTGGAAATTTACTTAAAATTATCAGAACAAGCATTGGCTTTTTAACCTTAGTTTTGCATGTTAACGTTGGTGACATGCAACTGGTGAAATGAATGGCTTCCACTTTTAGTCCAATTCCGTAAATTTGGACTAAAATAAAATGATCACCTGTGGTTTTTCCTTCTAGATGGAAGCCTCTTAACTGCCTAAATAAAATGATCACCTGTTGGCATCGAACACTGTGTCACCTTCTTCCGCTGTAGATGTTGACCTTGAAGCTCTAACTGGTCCACATGGATATATTTTGGGTGGCAAAGGGGTGGGACTGAGCTAGTGAAAATCATCTGTTAGTGTTAGCAGGTTCCAAAAACAGTCAGTACAGCAACTAATCAACACTAGTACAGATGGCTATTTCGACCCATTTTACTTATGATTGGTAAATAAAATAGTAACATGGAGAAAAAAGCGGTGCCCAGTACATAAAACCTCCCAAATCAAAATTATTTGGAACATTCGTACTCATAATTAACATACTGACTAATTGATGGAAAGTACCAAAAAAATTATATTAATTTTTTTCTATAATTTACAGAGCTTCAACAAGCCCATTGGAGCTGTTTTTCTTGCTACGCCGACCCATATAAAATGGTTCAGGTTAAGTTATGTTAAAATAATATAAATTCCTAAGAAACGAATACTCTGGTTTTTGGGCATTACACACTACCAAATGATTAATGGCTGCAGCCGAAAAGCATACCTGCAGCAATTCATCTCCTGCGGAAAACATTGGGAGGTACTGACGTTGTTCTAATAAATGAAAAGTTCAAATAGCCATAACTTTTTCCGAGTTTTTATAAATTTCACATTGTCCCAAATTTGTATTCTTTGGTTTCTTATCTCAACAAACAATCCTTGCACAAGAATCATTTTTCAATTTTGGGGCAAACATGAAAACTTTAAATTTTTATAAAATTGAATCATACACTACTAGAAACCCTTATTACTTCCAGTCAGAAGAGGAGAAAAACAGGAATGACATCAGAATAGTCAAGTTAAGAAATCGAACAATATGATTAAGACAATATTGTGGCAAGTAAAACTTCAGTAGAATTCAACACCACATACTGGTTTGAGGGAAATTAAACTACACATAATCATAAACGAGTTTCACACATATGATGTGTCACTAAACGTACTCTTACTTCTCTTACACTTATGCAACTGGAAAATTAAACCATAGTTAACACGTTTGACAACGTTATGGGATAACAAAGTTATGCACTGCTCCTTGTCGCAGTTACTTTCAACTTCAGAATGCAAGGTTGCTATTAGACCAGAAGGAGTTCAAAAAGACAAGAAAAATCACATTCTACAAAAAGGGAGAACAAAGTATCTCATATATTATGAAGCACATCGTGAATACGCTGCAATTCAGTGACAACGATTTCTATTTCCATTCACTGTGATGGGGAATCCAGAGAGCATGATACTCCAATCTTAATAGTTGCAATCAAACATTCTTCCACTTTCTTTGCATTCGCTTCCGTACTTTGCAACACAATTGCATCATCATCAATAACATCTGTCACATGTTCTGGTAATGCCATGTCAGCAAATTTATGAATGCTAAGACCTTCATTAAACATGCCGTCTGTAGGCATTTTCCCGGTCATCAACTCTAGTAAAAATATTCCAAAACTGTAGACGTCCCCACTACTTGTTATCTCGCTCCCGATACCATACTCTACAAATAAAAAAACAATAAATTAATTAGTTTACAAATTGTAACTTGTAAGTAATTAAAATCTTCATGGAATAAAAGTGGAATTACCTGGAGGTGCATAACCAATTGTTCCTTTAACCCCAGTTGAGCTGTTTTGATTTAAGTCTGTACCAAGTAGTCGACCTAAACCAAAGTCTCCAACATGAGCCACCATATCATCATCAAGTAGAATGTTGCTAGGCTTCAAGTCACCGTGAACAATCGTTGTTTGGCACCGATTGTGAAGATAATCAAGCGCAGTTGCAACATCATTGAGAATATTTACTCTTTGGAGAAGGTTCAGTTTCAATGTATTTTCCCTTGAATGAAGCCAATCATGTACACTTCCATTGGGATATACTCGTAAACCAAAGCTTTGAAATCATTGCCTTGAAAATCAACACTTGAACATGAAGTTATAATCTTCAACAGATTACGGTGTCGAATATTCCGCCATGCTTCACATTCTGCTAGAAAACTTTTGTGTGATCCTCAATTTTGAAGATGTAGAACTTTAACAGCAACGAATCTACCGTCATCGTAATCGAGGATTCCTTTATAAACAGAACTGAATCTACCCGTCTCCTTGTATTTGGGTAACCCAAGTGTAACCAAACCACCACAGAGCCTATTGTTCCCCAAAACCGAAAATGCACTTGCATTGGCAAACACTTCACCCTCAAAGTCATTAAAGGATAGATTCAAAAATTCTAACAATTTCCATTTGTCTATGAAGTGTGGAATTTTGCCTGATAAATTATTTTGAGAAACATCGAGTACCTTCAATGCTCTCAATGAACTTAACGTAGATGGTATTATGCCTTGAAATATGTTGCCACTAAGGTATAACTCGGTAAGTCTAATGCATTCACCAAGGCTACCAGTAATGGTACCTGATAAATTATTATAAGATAAATCGAGATAGCTCAACATCTTGAGGTTTTTAATCACTGATGGGATTGAACCAGACAGTTTCGTTCAAGACTTAAAAAATTAGTTAGTGATGGAAGTAGAAGAAGTTGCTCGGGTATGTTACCACTTAGTTTATTGTCGTCAAGGTTTAACGCATTAAGTTCTTTACACTTCCCAAGGCTTGATGGAATATGGCCTTCTAATTTGTTGGAATCTAAATAAAGTTCAGTCAACAATGATAAGTTCCCAATGGAATGACTCCACTGAACTTGTTTCCCTCAAGATAAAGGCGACGTAGCCTAGATAGACGACCAAGTTCATGAGGAATGGTTCCTTGAAAGCTGTTGTTCGTGAGAGAAAGCTCACGCAGGAAGCTCAGGTTTCCTACATGTGGAGACAACGAGCCTTCTAAGCCTTTTTTATACAGACTTAAAACAGTCACTCGTTTGTGCCGCTTTCCACATGTAACACCACTCCAGTCACAGAAATGAAGGGAATGGTTCCACGAGGACAGAACTTTGTATGGATCGTGGGTGATCTTTGACTTAAATGACTACAACGCGAGATAATCAGTCTCATTTCCGCCATAGGAAAGTGACAGTGGCGAAAGTAAGACATGTTATCGCGAGACCGTAAAAGAGAAAATAAATAAGAGATGAAGATGATGGCTTTTTATACTTGGTTTTTGCATGTTAACAGTTTGTGAAATGAATGGCTTCCACAAATTCCTTATCATCTTGACCAAGACTTTTTTACAGTCATTTCTTATTTCGTCTACCTCCATATTTTTTTATCAGCTTGAGCAAAACATATTATCAGAAAAGACTTTTAAGAAGACTTGGGATTGGGAAGACGACATTTAGATTTCATTGTAACGTTAATCATGCAACCCAAGTAGCAAGACTTGGGATATGGAAGACTATACTTATCTTGCATATAAAGGAGTTGCAAGTATAATTATAAATTTTAAAATAATGTAAATGTTAAACACATTTTTATATTAGCGTGTTTCAAATAAGAGCAAACACTATTTTTCAAAAATGTTCGCCAAACACAGATTTTATTATGTTTCCTAAGCGCAATTATCATATGTCCGAAACATGGATAACTATAGTATCATAAAGGAGTAACAAGTAACAACAAACAACTAGTAGAAACAAAATCAATGAACGAATGTGAATGACAATTATATATATAAGAAGTAGATGATGCGATACATGTATCTTTTTTTTTAGAACGGCAAGTTAGTACAATACTATCGTTAGTGAGTCGAAGATTCGACGCATCTGAGTGGGCAGAGCGCAACAAAGATTCTCACTTAGAAGGAAAACTTAGTGAGGCTCGAACCTAAGACCTCATGATAACAACCTCCCCAAAGCTCCTTAAGAGACCTTAGGTGGCCAACTAAGCTAAGCCCACTTGGTTGATGCGATACATGTATCTACATAATTTGGTTCAATTCAGAGCCGAGTAAGCCTATACGGGTTGAAAAACCTTATGTGATTTATGAACACACAAATATTTAACTTCAAACATCAGTTTCTGAATTTGTAAAACTGAACATTTAGTTGAAACTCGACCATGAAGAATCCTAAACTTCAAGCTTGATTTAGAAAATTAGTTTTAATTATTCTCATTGTTTAAATGAAGTTAAACATTATGCCTGTTGATAGCGTATCAATATTAGTGGCCTACAAAGCATATCACCAGACCTAGCTTGGATACCCAGCTTGAAAGATAAGACTGTACAGATCCTGAGGGAAAGTGATCAGCAACAGAATGGTAATGAAGCAATTAACATGACAACTGAGCCAAAAGAAAATAAATTATTCACGACCATACTTTCCGAGCAGCCAAATGTAGTGTTTTTTTTTACAATCTACACTTGTACGAATAGAAACACAAAGGATCCTTCATACAATCCGTCCTCGTCAATTGACAAAAAAAAGCATGATTTATGACACGATTGGCGCTAACCATATTACACACCATGTACAAGCGTTCAATCTTCTCAATGAGGGCGCTAAAATGGCTACCATTGGGTACATCATTCCCTTCATTTTCAGCAGCCTCTCCCAACATATGTCAAAACAGTGATCAATGAGAAAGCAAAAAAAAAAAAAGAACTGAAAAGATATACCAAGTCCTTGTACTAGTCAAACAAAACTAAAGTAACCCAAGGCAATGATCAAGAAACAAGCTTTCATTTTAGTTGCAAGAAAAGCGACAAATTTTTGGACTCTGGAAAAGCCAGGGCAAAGCTCAAACCTTTAAAATATAGGTTGGACTCTGGAATCCTATGAAAGGATTATGTTTGTTCACAATTCTAATATGAGCCGTCTTTAGGTGAGGTTCTATAAATGCCTTGAACATTGGATAAACCTGCACACACAAAGTAGCTGATTAATTTGAGTAATGTTTTATCTCTAACACGTCAAGCAGGTAAAATAAATCCATAAGAAAAACATTGTTTAAAAAGAAATGGGTCAAAAGTCAAGTTGGTTTATACAAATAAGTAGGTTAATATGCAGATATGATACTTTTTTAGTCATACTTGACATAGCAATTGTTAGGAAAACTTCAGGACAAAATAAGCTTTGGATCAACTCACCCGTGCAAACAATTACCCATTTTACCCATTACCCAACTTAATCAACCCAACCCACATAATTAAGTATCCATTTTGACCCGTTACGCAACTTGCCCAATCAGACCATTTTATATTAGCTGATAAGCTTAATTTGTGACTCAGCGGGTTGACCCTGTTAATGATTCAAAAAGGGTTAATTAAGTTGGAAGCCAACTTAATGTTCGTTTTTAGCAGATTAAAAATAGCTTTTAAGTTTCAACTGAAAGAGTGAATATTTACACTATGCACAACAGCATGCTCGAAGATATCCCCTAAAATTGTCAAATATAGATTTTGTATTAGCTGAAGGAACATGAAGAGTGCAAGTAAACGTGTTTATATTTTGGTTAATTCTTCAACAAGAAAATCATGGACTTAATAACCCACTTTAATCATCAATAGTTCATACATGAATATATATAACATCAAGGTCACACGGCTATGGGTTCACAAGGACCATCTCATGCAAATACACGTCCACCTAACCTAAGTTAATACTCAGCCTAGGATATTAAAGCCTCAAAGTCATAGCATGTGTTAGATTGACATGTTACAAAGTTTCCAAAGTAGCTCAATTTCGAGTGGCATCAATAAAGTGTTCAGGATGTCAAATGGCCAGTGTAAGTAGGATCGGGCAGTTAGTTTAAGGTTCATGTTGACTTAAAAGTCAAAATGACTTTGGAAAAAATAGGTCAGATGATGGTTTTGTTGACTTAAGGTTAGTTTAAGTATGCACATTGAATGCACCGATCAGTCCCCCCTGTGGAGTTCGTTTAAGGCGATGTTGTATTTGTGAATTCAATAAAAGACTTATAACAGTAAACATTCTACAAGAAAAAAAAAACAAGTTTAGTCTTACGACTAATGCAACCCCAAACACCCCCTTAGTGATATCGTTCCATTTCCGTCACTTCAATTGTTATAAAATCGATGCCCTCACGTTAGGCACACTATACACGTTTCATAAAAGATGACAGAGAACATACCATAATTTTCTAAAACCTATAGTACCATAAATTGCACAATTTCTAATATGAAACGCCTAAATTATAAAAAAATCAACGATAATTTCTATACCATTAGTAACAAACTAAATAATGGCAAATTGGCAATCCTAAAACTAAATTAACGACTAAAATGAACTCCACCAATTCCTTTGAATAACATTACAGTCAGTCAAATCAAGAACAATTATACGAGTTTTCCACAGGGTTCAACTTTCAAGTATATACTCCACTAATTCCTTCGAATAAAATCTCGATCAGACTATTCACATGTTGCCAGTTTCTAAATAGTACACGCTACAACAATGCACATTTTACGCACCGCTCAACCACAACTATAGGGTTCATTCAAGTATGCAATAGTTAAAAAAATGAAGCACAGTAAAAGAAAAAAAATGAAGCACAACTTGGTAATAGTGTTCCGCTTTCGTCATTTGAATAATCATCACTAAATCACTAATCATTTCACATTAGTCACTTTATTCACATAGTAGACCCCTAAATGAATAAACGATAAACTTTACGACAATAACTCATATATCTCATCAGGTGAACATATCTACGCTTTTAAAGATAACTAATATTACTATAGATTAAAACACATCAATCAATTAGAAAGCAAAAAAAAAAAAAAAAAAATCTGAAAACATATACCAACTCATTGTACTAGTCAAATAAAACTAAAGTAACCCAAGGCAATGATCAAGAAACAAGCTTTCATTTTAGTTGCAAGAAAAGCGACAAATTTTTGGACCCTGGAAAAGCCCGGGAAAAGCTCAAACCTTTTAAAATATCGGTTGGACTCTGGAATCCTGTGAAAGGATAAGTTTGTTCACAATTCTAATATGAGCCATCTTTAGGTCAGGTTCTATAAATGCCTTGTACATTGGATAAACCTGCACACACAAAGTAGCTGATTAATTTGATTAATGTTTTATCTCTAACACGTCAAGCGGGTAAAATATATCTATAAGAAAAAAATTGTTTAAAAAGAAATGGGTCAAAAGTAGCTACATCTGTACTTTCAAATCATAAAACGTCTATAGTTGGTTTATACAAATAAGTAGGTTAGTATGGAGATATTATACTTTGTTAGTAATACTTGACATAACAATTGTTAGGTAAACTTCAGGACAAAATAAGCTCTGGATCAACTCACCCGTGCAAACAATTACCTATTTTACCCGTTACCCAACTTAATCAACCCAGCCCACATAATTAAGTATCCATTTTGACCCGTTACGCAACTTGCCCAATCAGACAAATTAATAAACATTCTTCCATTTGACTCCATTTGATTTTACAGTTATTGTCGGTCATTATTTATGGCCTTTAAACCACTTTATCTCGACGTTATTATTAACGTGATATATTCATATAGGTTGCATCAATTAATTTCCTCCACAACACCAATAAAATGAGGAACCAGCAACCAGAATATAACACACTGCAAGTTGGGTTCATTTCGTTTGGTCTGATAAGTACAAAATTTAGTTCTGTTTGGTGAAGTCGGAAAAACATGTATAAAACAATGTATAAAAACGTGTATAAACCATATATAATATGTGTGTAAAAACATGTATAAATTAAAAAAAAATGTATAAATTTAAAAATAACTTGAAAATATATTTTTGTAACATAACCAAATTTTGAGTTAATTACAAACGGTCGTTAGAATAAAGGACCAACGTTGCAAATATTCGTTAGTTAAATGGACTAACGTTGGAAATTACAGGTAACAGACTACATATAAAAGTCGAATTTGGTAAGGTTTGTGATATAATAGCAAAAAAAAAAGATAGTTACATAGAATAACAAAAAATGACAAGTTGAATACATTTTCAAGACATTAGCCCTAATTAGTTCACATGACTTTAGCCCGATGCTTCATCTGCTAAATGTGTACACCATACCTTCCTTCCTTATTAAGCCTGTCCTAGATGTGGGATGGTGATGGCAATATGTTGAGCAAATTAGTTAACATATTAAATTAAGTTTTGGTTAATGAGCGTATTTTTTAGTGTGTCCAAACATATTGACTTTTGTGAACATAATTATTTTTTTCATAAACGCTGGACAAAATAGGCATACTTTTCCTCATGGTATATTTTTCTATTAGTCAAAGCAATATTCTTACTTTTTAAATAGACAAGTTAATAAGTTTAGTATAATTACTATTACTATTGAGCTAGTGTCTCTGCACAATTTCTTATTTTTTGTTTTTCATCTGACTAAAAGAAAATTTATATCTCAAAGCGGAATAGATTAGGTAGTCTTAAAACGTATGTTCACTAGGGTCTAAGGGTTGAAGGAATATTCTTTTTTTATTTTTATGTTTTTTGAAAGCAAGTAAATCTTTGGTTTTAAGAGGGGGTTTGATTAAACTAATATACTAAACTACTCCAAATTATGCAAGAAAAGTAAAAGTGGTGGGAAAAACTAGTATGGTTAAACAAACGTGTTTACCTAGTCATGCCCTACACCCTAGTTGTCTTCTCAGATTTTATTGCCCGTCACCCTCGTTAATGTTAATGTAATGTGTAAGTATTTATTAATTCAAACACTTAACTCATAATCCACCCAACGATGATCTAGATATGAAGATCTAATCACATGTATCCTCTAACCTTGCCGTGTTTCCCTCGGTATCTATGCTATGCAATTTAATAGCTAGTTTTCTAAAGCCTAACGTGCACACCATTAACAACAACAATAATAAAAGATCTAACAACTATGTTTCATGTAATCATGAGCAAACACAATTAGATATGGCCAAGCATGTTAATTGAAAGCAAAGAATAATCAAAAAACACATAGACATATTGAATGATTAAAAGGGTAAAAGAACTTCACTTAAATTAAACATGGAGTATGAGTGAGTAAAAATGGGTTTAAAAACCCTAAAATTCGACCACAATGGCTGCTATAAAGATCTCCCACGACACTCTATGTTTTTCTATTTAAAAATATGAAAAGTAGGGTTTGTATATATAGAAAATAGGGTCTGACGGCGTAGCAAAAAATCCTGACGCCGTCAGCTCTCTGAATCTTCTAAAGGCTTCTTTTGAGTTGGTTACTGCAACGGCTTCACAGGTCTTCATGATGTCTTCGCCCTTCACTCTTGATGACATCACAGAAGATTCTAACGCAGTCTCCATGCACTGTAAAACCAACTCATGTGTCTTCGTCCTATTTCTTCCCAAATCAAGCTCAAGTCACGTGTTTTTGCTCCAAATGCTTCTCAAATGCTAAATTTTTAAAAGAAACGACTAAGTACAATAATTGGGGATATTTGCATGATTTTAAAGGTTAAATAACCCCGAAAAAGTGTATATAATAAACCTCATAAAATAGGTTTTTCTACCTATTAAATAGCAAGGTCGGAGGCACTTAACCTACTCGATAAAGATAGTTTATGGCACAACCGGATTAATCTCGTAATTAAAAGCGCGGAAATTATATAATAGCACCTCAAATAAGTGTTTGGATTCTCTCTTTCTCTCGGTGTAATAATGAATTATAACATTTATAGGAAACGAGAAAAATAAACATTCATTTTGGCGTAAGCACCTAGGAATTATCATTAAAGAGGTCTTTTAAAGGGTTGTAACGTTAGGTATAGGGTTATTGAAACACAATTGGGGATATGGGGGATTTTCACTCGTGGCAAGCTAATTATTTACAAGAATACATGTAAACGGTGTTGCTAAGCCAAGAGTCGACGAAACTAGGAAAAATATACAAAACTATACATCAAACTCTTTCTTTTTCTTTTCTCGACTCTTTCTTGACATAAACATAAGCAAGATGGCAGCCCGTAATTTTTTAACATATTTTTTTACTTTTTTTATATACACTTTTTCCCTGTAAACTGCTGAAAATAAATAATATTATATATAATGCTCCAAATATACATAAAATATCCCTTGAAAATGTGTGAAATATATATGTTAATGCATGACATATTGTATGTTTAGTTGCTTATTCGAGTAAAGTGTGTTTCAGGATCAAAGATCATGAAAAGGACTAAAAATGCTAAAGATATCCGTCAAAAGTACTAACGGGCGTTAAGGATGACCTTAGAAGTAATTTAAAAAAGTATTAAATGAAAAATAGCCAAGTGTGGAGCACAATTTATAAAGTGCGCCGTACTTGTGAGTGGGGAGAGAGAAATAAATATTACGGTGAAGTACGACGCACATTTTATAATGTGCGACGCACTTCAGCCTAGAGTAACTCCAAATCATAAAGAGAGGCATTGAATCCTTGACTTTTCACTTGCCTTCTTTCCCTCAACTGATGAGCACCAGAGGCTATAAATAGAGGCCGAATTTTGGAGTTTTACAACACACAACATCAATCTTATTCACAACAAAGGAAGAAATTCTCTCTAGGAGAAATTTGGAAGAGTTTGGAGTGAACTTCTTCATAAGTTCATCCAATTTTGTGTTGTAATCAGTTTTATAGAGTATTAATGAACTATTTTCGAAGCTATTAACAATTGTGACAGAATCGTTGTTAGTTTCCGGGTTTTCTAGTTGAATATAATAAAATTTCTTGAAGAATTCGTTTGAAATCACTAATCATTGCTCTTGAAGTTGGTATAATTTTGTTTCCCTTCTACATTATGATGTTTAATGTGTTTATTATGATTTTTATGTGTTTCCATGTTCTTGCTATGGAGTAGTTTAATCATATTTATTTGGGACTTATAGAGTAATATGGATTACACTTGGATGACTAATGATTTTGGTAAATGATAAATATGAACTTCATGTTTAGATACTTGGATCCTTGATCATCATTTGATCACTCACTTAGCTCGGATATAGGTCGAAAGGCTCCGACTTTGTGTTTGATTTCTAGTTGTTTGTCTATGGCAACTCGGTATTAGCTTTATGAGAATTAGCTAATAAAATGCTCATCATCCCAAGTATATATGAATGTTTAATGCTAAACCTCATGTCTAACGAACTTGGTTGAGAAAGTTTATATTTGTTATTTCCAAACGCGAATCGATCTTAAGCATTTCTAAACTACCCATTCATTTATTCGATTATACTTAAATTCATGGACTTAATATCACCCCAAGTTTATCCTCCATTACTCTTGTCACCCAAATAAACATCGATTTTATAATATTGAAATCCGTGTTTTCGTTTATCTTTAGATTCGTGACAAATCATAAAGATACCTTTTTGCAAAATCTTTGACTTTTCTTTGAATCACCAATCCGTGTGGAACGACCTGGTCTTACCCTAAAATCTATACTATAAACGGGGGTTTATACTTTACTTACGTGTTAGTTGCAAAATCGAATAAAACTACTCTTATAAATTTAAAGCTTTAATAACACATCAAAGTTTTTGGCGCCGCTGCCGAGGATTGATTTGTTTTTTGTTAAAGTTGTTACTGTTTTTGCAATCAAAATTTACAAAATCACCGTACAGTTTTCTGGCAAACTGATCCAAAAAAATATTTTCAAATCCAAAACCAAAAACAAAACCCTTTTCAAATTTGTAACCTCAACACTAAAAACATGTGGATCTTTTTCCTTATGTGCTTATTTGTTGAATTCTTGTATTCACGTAATTTATATTCTAAGATGAGAAAATCAAAAAATATTACTTTATGTGCTTGTCTTGTTTGTTAATTGTTATTTTCATTTTGAGAATGTTATTAAAAATTATGAAAATCTTATAAAAACTAAAAAAAGAATTTATGACTCTCCCTATTACTATGTGATAAATGTTGTGTTTATTAACCTGTTACATTGTATCCTTTATATGTTGTTTAAGAATAATAAAAGTATAACCGTTAGAGTTCTAAGAATAAAACGTGTAAATAATTTTATAACTGAAAATTTATTAAGTACGGCATACTTATTAGGAAGCACGCCGGTTTTTCGGGAAAATCGCAAAAATTTTGAAAAAACTCAAGAAGTACGCCGCATTTCCTATGAAGAGCGACGCACTTATCTGCATGAACAGCCAGAGAACATTTATATCTTTGTTATAATAAAGAAATTCCTCGGTTTGTGGAATACTATTTGTTTACTAATCTTATGTAAGTGTAAAAAGCTGCTTATGTTTATCATAACTAACCCACTAACGTTTGTTCGAATGTTATGCTATTTTAAAAGAAACATGGACCTAACTCAGGTGCTGGAAGGATTTGCTTGGGAGAGGATAACCACGATTCATTCAATGCAAAAGTTGAAAGTCATGGGGAACGGGATTCTCCAGAATATCATGACACAACTAGTAGCAGAGAAAAGAAAGTATTCATGTTCTATAGAATGGAAACCGAAGAAATGAGTGAAAGGTACATCGCACCCTGCTTTGTGAATGGATTAGAAGCTTATGATAGAGAGATAATTTTGGAACAAGACAAAAATAAGATTTCAAATGAGTTCATTGTTAAGTTGTGCTTGGAGCACGAGGTAAAGAAGGGAGAAAAGTTGTCAAAAATGAGTTAATTGTCGCTTTGAGGGGTGAAATTCACTTTGTGAAATTCATCATAAACCTCGAGGAGGATGACATTGAGCCTGGAGTGATTCTTAGGAGATCATTCATGAGACTCACAAAGGGGATTACTGATTTTGAAGAAGGGATCATAACCATCTATCCCGACATTGATCCTTTTAATGATGTTGACTCTGATAAAGCTAGTAATTTCGAAGATGATTGGGAACTTATACTGGATAACATTGATTTTGGAGATATACCAGACATCGAGGGACTCGAGTTGCCACCTTATGTATGCAATATGGGAAAAAGTTCCCCAAAAAAGAAGAGACCATTCGAGAATTAGTAGATGAACTATCTGGATGAAGGACCGTCACTGAATAATGGAAAGCCCTTAACTGAAGAAGAAGCTGCCCGGGAGGCAATAGCTATTGATATGTAAAAAAGGTATTCCATACTTGAGGAGGCAAGACCTATTATTGAGGCTATGGCATATAGTGACAAGTACAATAAAATATTGGATGAGATTGTTATGGACAAGCTAAAACTGGATGGTGAAATCAAGAAAGAATACGAAGAAGCTATAAATAGAATCAAGGGAGAAGCATTGAAAGAGAAGGAAGACCTAGGGGCATTCGTTATCCCGATCCGACTCGAAGCTAAAATCAACCTCAATGCATTAGCAGACACTAGCTCTGATATAAATGTCATGCCATTCCCGTATCTACAAGGAATTGGGCAGAGAAGAGGTAAAACCCGTCAACCAAGGAATCACGATGCTAAACCATTCGAAGGCAGAACTTATGGGGTTTTTGAGGGAAGTTAGGTGCCAAGTGGGAGTGACCACTATCATTGCGAAAGGATTACATCCATTTTCGATGGAGTTTGCCATGAGACATTCTGTGCAGCTAAGACTAGTTTGAACACTGAGGATAGCGATAGTGACGATGAGGAGGACTATTGCATCAAAAGGAACAATTTTGGAGCACCCATTTATGGACCCAAGTCCGCAGGGTATCTTAACTGTACTGATCTGATGGACCGCGCTCTAGCCTTCCAAGAAGTGCTAAATCTGTTCCGAAAACTTTGTGTCTAGAAGAAGATTGTTGGGGAATCCTAGCTATAAATTATGCATTATTACAAGCAAACTAATAGACCTCTTTGCACGATTTTCTCAGTCTTCTTTCTCTCTCTAACCCTTCTTTCACTCACTAAATACCTTGATCACTAACATAGTTTAATTTTATTTTATGTGATCAAATCTCATCTTTTATCTTCTTCCTCCTTCTATCAAGTGCAAGAGAAGAACACTCGTATTCGCCAAGAAACAAAGTGTTATAGATTAGTGATTTCTCCTCTCTTCTTCTAAGTATCAAAACTCTATTTTGATTATCTTGTGTGATTATATAAATCGGATAGTGTGTAAATCCGATAGTGTAGATCTTGTGATTGTGTAGTGCTTGTGAAGTGGTAGATTGGTTCTAGCTAAAAATAGGACTCGACATTTAGCTTAGTGTCGGAAAATAACGTAAGCGACGTGTAAACGGTTTTCTCCGCCTGAAGGGAGCTTGTTGACATAATGAAATCTTGAGTCGGATACTCGGGAAGTGGAGTAGAGCGATGAATAGCTTTGTAGCTAAACCACTATAAATCTTGGTGTCTTGGTTTGATTGTTCTTTCTCTTATCTCTTTATCTTGCTTATATTTCTTATATATTGTTTGTGTTGTTATCATACGCAGATAGATAGATTCATTGGTTCATATTGTTGATTGATCAAGCATATACTCGAATCTAATAATTTTTAGAAGCGAAAATTTAAAACACCAATTAACCTGTAAACTATTCAACCCCTCCTCCCCCCTCTAGTTTCCATAATTGGTATTAGAAGCCAAGGTCACTCAAGATTTTTAAAATATATTTTATTTTAAAGCTTGGATCAATCTATGGATTCCGACAAATATCTAGAAGGGCAATCCATGCAAAGACCACTACTTTTTGAAATTGATAGTTTTATTTATTGGAAAAATAGATTCGAAACATATGTTAAATCAAAAGATCTTGATCTTTGGCATGTTATTACTAACTGTGATTTTCAACCCATTCCACAAAATCCAAAAACCAAATTAGATGAGGTTGTCCCTTTTGAAAAACAAACTGATGATCTCAAAAAGAGGCTTGCGAAAAATAACAAAGCCAAAATGGTTATTTACAATGCTTTGCCAAGAAAATAGTATCAAAGAATTTTCATGTGTAATACAGTAAAATAAATTTGGAAAACTTTGTTAATCACCCATCATGGTAATAGCCAAGTCAAAGATAACAAGAATGACCTTTTGGTACAACAATATGAACAATTCGTCATTTCAGAAGACGAATTTATAAATAGTGCTTTTGCTAGATTTAATATTATTATTACTAGTCTAAAAGCTCTTGATGAAGGTTACTCTAACAAGAATTATGTTAGGAAGTTCCTTAGGGCTCTACATCCTAGATGGAGAGAAAAGGTCACACCGATTGAAGAGTCGAAAGACTTAACATTACTATCTCTTGATGAACTTATCAGGAATCTCAAAGTTCATGAAAGGATCATCAAGAAAGATTCTGAAATAGTCAAAGAAAAAAGAGACAGGAGATCTCTTGCTTTAAAGGCTAAGAAGGAATCTAGTGATGAGGAGTGTTCGACTTCCGGAAGTGAAGACAAAGAATACGCCATAGCGGTTAGAGACTTCAAGAAGTTCTTCAAGAGAAGAGGCAGATTCGTAAGACAACCACAGAACAACAAAAAGACGTTCCAAAGAAGCCAAGACGATAAGAACGGCAAAAATGATAGAAAATATTTTAGATGTGGTGATCCAAATCATCTTATTGGAGAATGTCCCAAACCACAGAATGACAAGAACCAAAGAGCATTTGTTGGAGGTTCTTGGAGTTATAGCAGTGAAGAAGATGACGAGAAGATTCAAGATGAAACGTGTCTCATAGTTCAAGCATCAAATGAGGTATGTTCTGATTCATCTTACTTTAGTGATGAATATTCATCAATGGATGATCTTGCGTTAGATAGTGAATATTATAGACTATGCAAGATAACTTTAAAAATAATCACTTAGAATAAAAAGTTAAAAGCTATTAGAAATAGTTTAGAAAATGAGATTAGTAAATTAAAATTGAATTTGAATACACTCGAGAAAAACAAGGGAGTTGATCTCGAATGTACAAATAGTCACTCACTCAAAATTGACAATTAAAACTTAGACGAAGCTCTTAAACAAAATAAGTTTGAAAAGACCACACATTAATGAAATGTTGAGTAATCAAAACCCTCCGGTGATAAATTAAGGTTAGGGTTTAACTCATGTGAAGCATCAACTATTAAATCTATGGAAATAAAATTTATGAAATATCATAAAGAAACGTCCTCTGGTGGAGGTCCTTTAAATACAAAGGGCGGCCCCCTTCAAATCCAGACGGCCCCCATATTAATCAAGGGGCTGCCTGTTTGTTCATCAGAATCCGAGAAATCTGTTTCTTTTCAAAAATCCATTTTAGGTCCTAGACCAAAACACATTATAGTAAACAATGTTAAAATTCATGTTGCTAGTGACAATGACGTTAAATGATTTTATAAAACAACATTAAAACCCAGAGTTGGATTTTATAAACCTAGTCTTAGATCAAAAACTCCACCACCTAGAAGAGGTAATAATAATTATCCTCGCTCTAAGACACCACAACCGAAAAGGAATGTTGGTCGACAGAACCAACCTCATGGTTTTCCCATAACTTGGAACAACTTCCAACGTCAAAGTTACATGCCATAGGAAATGTGTCCTCCATTCCAACATCCTAATCAATTGCATCAAATGCAAGGGATGTTTAGCACTAACAACTTTGGACCCATGAGATATTAGGGACCAAATGTTTGAGTTGTTGTCGTATATAAATAGATATGCCTTGGAGTCGATTTGGAACCCGATGAGTGGATAAAGGATAGCGGATGCTCTAAACACATGACGGGTAACCGAAAGCTCTTCTCATCCTAAAAGGCTAATGATGTGTTATAAAAACTTTAAATTTATAATACTAGTTTTATCCAATTTTCCAACTAACACATAGGTAAAGTAAGGAACCCCGTTTATAGTATAAATTTTAGGGTAAGACCAGGTCGATCCACAGGGATTGGTATTCTAAGTAAAGTAAGACTTTGCAAAAACATATCTTTAAGATTTGTCACGAATCTAAAGATAATTGGTAATACGGATTTCAAATTATAAAGAACAATGTTTATTTGGGAGACAAGGGTAATGGAGGATAACTCGGGGCGATAACAAATTCATGAATTTAAGGATAATCGAATGAATGAGCGTCAGCTTATTCAAAAGATCATCTACTTCAGATAAGAAAGAATCCTCTCGACCTATAGACTTAATTATGGAAAATGCTTTAAGATTGATTCAAGTTTGGAAATAACAAATATAAACTTTCTCAACCAAGTTCGTTAGATATGAGGTCAAGCATTCAACATTTATATATTTAGGATGACGAGCATTTTATTAGCTAATTCTCACAAAGCTAATACCGAGTTGTTATGGACAGACAGCTCGAAATCAAACACAAAGTTTGGACACTTTCGACCTACTTCCAAGCTAAGTGAGTGATCAAATGGTGGTCAACAATCCAAATATCTAAATATCAAGTTCATATTTACCATTTACCAAAATCATTAATTATCCAAGTTTAATTCATATTACCCCATAATTCCCAAATAAACATGATAAAACTACTCTATAATCATGGAGGTAAAACATATAACAAGCATGTTAGATCCAGAAAACATAATAATCAAGAAGAGAAACATGTTTTCCAAATAGTAAATTATATTGATTCTTAAATGTTTCCCTTTGAACAATGATAAGAACAACCCGGAAATTCAACTCACAACTAATGATTATCTTTTGGTTAAATGGTCGGCTAAATTCAATTGTATTTTTACAAACTCCACAGATATCGCATCATTCATGATTAGCTTACGAATTATGCTTTGTCTAACACCTAAGTGTCTAGACTTGCCATTGTACACTTGACTATAATCCTTAGCCAAGGTAACAACACTATCACATCTCACAGAAATGGTAGACATCGGTTTAGGCCACAAAGGAATTTCATAAACCAAATTTCTCAGCCACTCAGCTTCACTCCCAGCAGCAGCCAAAGCCACAAATTCAGACTCCATGGTTGAACTTGTAATACAAGTCTGTTTCTTTGGAACCCAAGAAATAGCACCTCCTTTAAAAAGGAATACCCAACCACTCGTAGATGAGTGATCTTGCATATTATTAATCCAACTGGCATCGGAATAACGTTCTATAACAGAAGGATAACTACTATAAGTCAAACCATAATCCATGGTTCCTTTCAAATACTGAAATACTCGACCCAGAGCTTGCCAATACAGAGCACTAGGATTGCTAGTGTACCTACTAAGCTTTTCTATAGCAAAAGATATATATCTGGTCTAGTGCTAATCATGGCATACATAAGACATCCAATAGCTCTAGAGTATTCTAGCTGAGACACTGGAGTTCCTTTATTCGATCAAAACTTCACAGTAGGATCTATAGGTGTATAAACAGGAGAACAATTTGCAAAGTTAAACTTTGTCAGTATCTTCTCAATATAATGAGATTGAGAAATAGCATTGTTTCCTTATTTGATTCTAATACCAAGAATCACCTTAGCCTCCTCCATATCTTTCATATCAAAGTTAATGACAAGAATTCCTTTGTCTTATTTACTTGATTTTGGTAAGTACCAAAGATCTACATGTCATCCACATATAAACAAATTATTACTCCTGTACCAGAAGCATCAAATTTGCTATATACACACTTGTGAGCTTGGTTTAAAGAAAAACCATTAGACAACACCACATCATCAAACTTTTAATGCCATTGTTTTGGTGCTTATTGCAGACCATACAATGATTTTTTCAATTTACATAACTTGCTTTCATGTCCAGGCATCACAAACCCTTCAGGTTGTTTCATGTAAATTTCTTCATCCAAATCACCATTTAAGAATGCAGTTTTCACATCCACTCATGTAAATTTCCTCATGTATAGCTACAAGAGCTAACAACAATTTAATAGTGGAAATCCTAGCAACAAGAGCATAAGTATCAAAGAAGTCAATTCCCTCCTTTTGTCTAAAGCCTTGGATAACCAATCTGGCTTTATATTTATCTATGCTTCCATCCACTTTCATCTTCCTTTTTAGGATCCATTTACATCCTAATGCTTTGCATCTAGGAGGCAAATCAGTTAATTCCCAAGTATCATTATGCATGATGGAATCAATCTCACTTTGAACTTGGATCCATTTACATCCTAAAAAGCAACATCCCTAGAAGCCATTGATTCACTCAAGGTCCTTGGATCCTCCTCAATAATGAAACAATATTCATGTTGAGATAAAGTATTATCTCTTGTTCCTTCAACCAAGTTAAGTTGAAAATCAGACCCAAAAGACTTAGCTTTTCTTGTTCTAGTACTTTTTCTAGGAACAGATGGACTAGGTACATCATCAGTACCTTCAACCTCATCTTCAGCTATCTTACTTGAAGATGGCTGAATCATACCTCTTGGTCTAGGTATAGACGTAAACCGTTCTTCATCAAATATAGCATCTCTTAACTCAATTATAGAGTTCACCGACACATAATCATTAGTTTCTATAACATAAAACCTATAACACTTGGAATGCTCAGCATACCCAGTGAAGATACAATCTATGCCTTTCTTACCTTGATTTTTCATTTTAGGTTCAGTTAGCCTTACAACTGCTCTACAACCCCAAACTCTCAAATAAGTTAAATTTGGTGCCTTCTTGGTCTAAATTTCATAAGGGGTTTGTTTACTATTGTTGTTTGGAGTTCTATTCAAAATATAACATGCTGTCAACATAGCCTCACCCCAAAACCCTTTACTTAGTCCAGAATAGGATAACATGGAATTCCCCATTTCTTTTAAAGTTCAATTCTTCCTTTCAGCCATCCTATTCTGTTGTGGTATGTAAGGAACTGTGGTTTTATGTATTATACCAGTTTATTAATGTAATTAATATATTTATCATATATATTAATTATATTAATATGTTTCACGATATAATTAAACGGTATTTAATTATAACGTTAGACGTTATAACAATTGATAGATATTAACAAGTGAGGGACTTGTTAATACGAAAATCAAAACCCGTGAAGTTTTGGTTGAGGCCGGTCGAACGAGAGAAAGAAGAAGGGGGTCAAATGTCGTTTATTGTAAACTTGAGGAGGTGTCCTATTATGACTTGGAGACTAAGTCATTATCTTATATAATGAACCTCTTTTGGTTCATTGATATTCGACGCCTAAAAAAACACACACGACATATACGAAAACCAATAACCCTATGCATAAGATATATACTGTTGTAATACAGTTACATAACATACATGCAAAGTACATGTACAGTTCGCATGACTCAACATGCAAATCCACGCGCATGAATTTTATTATGTTAAGATATATGTATGCAAGGATTATTCCTTTTCCCTTCTTGCTCAGCGATCGGTATTAAATACCGTAGTGGGATTCGGTCGAGTGACGACAAGAACCAAAACAAGAACACCGTGTTGGGCTGTTTTATTCGTGAAGAAAGGACTAGCATCCTAACGTATCTCGGGGACGTGTAGTGTATGCACACCATAAAGGTTATCTAGTTTGGTAACTTGTTTAGTTTGCATGGTATTCAATTTATACACACGCGTATATTCAAGACAGTGTAACGTTTATTGCTAAAAGGTACACATCTCTAATGTTGTTAATTATTAATTCTATACGTGTTTACTTTCCGCTGCGTACTCGTGTTTAATGGTTAAAAGTTGTAAAAACCCAGCAAGTTAATGGGTTTGGGTCAAAATGATTTAAATTTGAGCACGAGCAGAAACTGTATAGGATGGGTCAGTAATTATGGACTAATAGTAGAACTTATTGTACAAATGTATCTAATTGTTGTCACTGTATGAAATCTTACATTTTGGTTCATATAAATTGGTTGCTTAAACAATGCAAATACTAGTAGCTTATGCAGAAGACATCATTGGCTTGGGGAAGCGAATATTCAATATATTATATTAGTCGCACAAGTGGTGCTATTCTTACCGTTCAAGAGAGCCAAGGTTACCATGCTATAAACCGAAGATCGAGGCATTCTCACTTTTGTCTGAAGCTGGGATCAGTAAAGTACGAATTTGATGTTTTTAAAGCAGGTGGATACAAATGGTCAGTACTTTATACCTGTTTGTCGGGTGATGTAAATCTGGGTGATAGCGTACACTACATTATTATAGAATTACAACTATTCACCGCTTGGTGGACTTGATGCGACTGACCACATTTGTACACTGTAAGTAACTTTCAAATGTTAGTAATCTGAAAGTGTATCCGTTGCTGTAATAATATGATAAAAAGATTCAACATATTTTATCCCGGAATAAGGTTCTGAGTCCTGCATTGAAATTTAGTTATCTATTTTTTACATTTATGATAATGGCCGTTTTGTAATGAAAAATCGTCTTTGGATGGTTGGTGTTGCTTTTTGATGTTCTGAAGAATCATAGATTATATGCAACTAAAAGCTAAATTCTGTATCAAAACAGTTAGATGACTTTTGTTTATGACTACCGGATAATAGAAAATATTTTGTTTACAGATTTTGTAATATTTGTAAGGATCATTCATAGCTAGAGAGTTAATTTGTAACTTTGGATAGGTTGTATTTATCTCCTGTTATCCTACCCATAAGAATTGTGCTTTATATATCTAGAACAATTTGTAGGTTGTAAGTCGTACCAAGAGGGTGATGTGGTTTGGTGATTTGTTATAGTTGATTGACTAGAAAGTCCCTGGCTTAGTCACCGAACGAGCTTTTTTATGCCAATATGGAACAATTATTTATTCATTTATTTTTTTTGGTAACCATGGTTTCCGACACATCGGCCGAATAATCCACGGGGTTTGAACCCACCGCCACACAGACTTAAACCAGGTAAAGCCCTCCCTTTTCAGGAGGTTGGCATTGCCACTTAAAGGTTGTTTGCACCTAGCACGAATTGAACTTGAGACCTCACACATTTTAAAGTGATAGCCACAAACCCTTTTGCCACTAGGCCACCCTTGAGTGTTAATATGGAACAAATTTTGTGTATAAGAGAGAGCCATTTAAGTTCGTTTGACCATCTATCCTACTTGCCACTTAGATATTTATTTTGCAAGATCTCTCTAAATCTCATGGTCACTCGATTCAAGAAAACACAAAAAGTTGTGTCCGGCTTTTGAAGTCATTTCAGGAATTGCTATGTTGGGGTTTATAACATTTTTCAAATAATATATGGTCAGGTAAATACATGAGCTATGAGGCCGCACGAGTTTACTCAGAGGGTTTGTTTTTATGTATACTTCATTATTTTTAGTAATTATAATATATATGTTTCACGTAATAAATTATAACGGGTTTTATTTTTAACGTTATACGTTTTATAATCAAGTGAGGGTATGGGTTGTATAAAAACCAACCCGTGGGGTAGTGGTTGTTGACGGTCGTAACGAAAGAGGACAAGGGAGTGTAGGGCGTTTATGTAACGGGGTGCGAGATTGTGATTGTCGATAACTGGTAATACTAAGTGTGTAGGTACTATTGCATATGTCCCCTGTTGTGAAGTGTATCGTTTGCGAGGAGTGAGGTCGTTGCCGTTTACGTTTGCGGCGAAGTTTATTCTATCACGTTTTGGTGGTTGGCGGTTTGATGAGGGGGTGGTGTGTGGATGTGTTATGGCTGTGGATAGCGAGTGTGGGTGGGTGTCGGGTGGGATTTACATCTGTGAGGCTGGTTGGAGAAGCGTGAGGGGGGGGGGTAGCGGGGCGAGAGAGAGAGACGCGCGAGCGCGCGAGAGAGAGACGAGCGCAGAGTGAGAGTAGTGCAGAGAGAGAGAGCGCGCAGAGAGCGCGGGCAGAGCGAGCAGAGAGAGCGAGCGCGCGAAATGCGAGCGAGCGAGAGCGCAAGCGGGAACGACAAGAGAGAGCGAGAGAACAGGAGAGAGAGCAAAGAGGGAGATAGCGAGCAAG
>BQNB010002177.1:88215-128058 GCA_026074375.1 Tanacetum coccineum
AAATAGGCATTAACGAGTACTTGTTTTCTCTGAGTTGCAGAACATGGTAATTGTTTCTTTTTAAAAAAAACTTATGTAGTAATAGATTTAGTTAATTAAATCTAAATATAAATGAGATGTTAGGTTTGAATTTTTTTCGTCGCTTTGGACATTTTTTAATGCAATTTCTATAACATGAGTATGTTTGACCCCGAGCCCACCAGATCCACCCATTAATAAGTTATTTGTGTATTTTAGTGCACGTGAATAACATTATTTATGTATTTGCAACGGTTAGTTACATTAAAGTTTAATATTTTATACATTAAAGTTTTTATTTACAACGGTTAGTTACAAATGTTCTAAAAAACATCAATATTTAATATATAAAAACCTATTATTTACAACTATTGTTTAAAACCGTTTTAAATGAGTCTCAAATTTGTATAGTCAACTCACCAGTACACTTTTACTTTACCAAAACACTATCACTTTACTCTTCTTAACCAACCAAACACAAATCACATTCAAAAAGCTTTCGCATCTCACATTCAAGTTTCATATCTATGGATTGCAATAAATAAACAAGGTAACGTATTTACATGTTATATGCGGTTATATGTGTAGTATATTTTAATTATATACTTGCAATATATATTTTAATCTTTTATTTGAGTATTTTAGTTTATATTCGTAATCATCCATGTGTTCATTTAGTTAGGTTCATATCATATGCCTTAAGTTTTATACCCGTCCGAGGCAAATCAAATAGAGATTAATTTCGGAAAGTCCCCATTTTAGGACTGCTTTTTGAATATTCCGTCTCATTTAGAGTATGATGTATAAGTTTTAACGTGTTTACTATTTAAGAAAAATTGGTACACGCTAGCTTTTACTCCTTGAGTTTGTGTTTTTATACGCATACTTGAGGAGTAGAGGGGAGATGCTGCCATTTTTTTTAAATGGTAAATTCGTTAAAACATATACACATATGAGGCGAAGTATTCAAAAAGTGGGTTAGAGACAAACCATGACCATTTTTGTTTCATTCATGAGTATTATACATTCACTTCATGTTACATTCACTTCATGTTACCTTTCATTTTTGTTTCATTCAGTATTTTTATTTCATTTTATTGTGGTACGACTCCTACTTATTTAGAATTAGTGCGGATCAAGTAATTAGACGATGTGTTTACGGCCAAGAAGCCATTGATATCCTCACGGCTTGTCATAATGGACCTACCGGGGGACATCATGGTGCCAACTACACCGCTAAAAAGTCTTTGATTCCGGATTTTATTGGCCGACTATTTACCGAGATGCCCATGACTTGGTCACACGGTGTGACGCTTGTCAACGTTAAGGCAAAATCTCGCAACGTGATGAAATGCCTCAAAATACAATTCAAGTGTGCAAGATCTTTGGCGTGTGGGGCATCGATTTTATGGGACTGTTCCCGTCTTCTCGAGGGAACAAGTACATTCTCGTGGCTGTCGACTACTTGTCTAAATGGGTTGAAGCAACAACGCTTCCCACCAATGACGCTTTAGTTGTTTGTAAAATTTTAAAATCTCTCTTCGCCCGATTTGGGACTCCTCGTGCTATCATTAGTGATCGCGGTACCCATTTTTGCAATTACCAGTTCGCAAAGGTCATGCTTAAATACGGAGTTACTCATCGTCTCTCCACCGCGTATCACCCACAAACAAGTGGGCAAGTTGAGGTTTCCAATCGTGGTTTGAAACGTATCTTGGAAAGGACCGTAGGTAAAAACCGTGCTTCATGGTCCGATAAGTTAGATGACGCCTTGTGGGCCTTCCGTACTACTTTCAAAACACCCACTGAGTGCACTCCTTATAAGCTATTGTACGAAAAGGCTTATCATCTTCCTATCAAACTTGAACACAAGGCCTATTGGGCCTTGAAACATTGCAATTTTGACCTCAAGACCGCGGGTGATCACCGAAAAGTTCAAATGAATGAATTAAATGAACTTCGTGATCAAGCCTACGAGAACTCTATAATCTACCAAGAGAAAACGAAGAAGATTCATGACTCTAAAATTAAAAACCGCATTTTCAACGTTGGTGATCGAGTTCTTCTCTTCAATTATCCATTAGAGATCTTCTTGGGCAAGCTCAAAACCCGTTGGACCGGACCGTTCACCGCTGCTCAAGTTTTCCCTTATGGTACCGTCAAGTTATCTCAAACCGACGGCCAAACTTCAAGGTGAGCAGTCATAGACTCAAGCACTATTTTGGAGGGGACATACCACCAATGGTTGTCCTGGATCTCCAAACTTTCCCCATGGACAACAAAATTTGAGGACGAGTCAAGCTTAGTGACTGATTAATAAATAAGCGCTTCTTGGGTGGTAACCCATGCTTATCTTAATATAATTATAATAGTAGTAATGAATAAGTGTGACGTGAGGAGGTTCACCTCTTCCTTTCTCGTGTTTTATGGTTTGTGTTGTATGTCCAGGATTACCCGGATTATTAAGCCTCTCGTGCTCGTGGTTTTGTCCTTCGTTCACTTGAGTTTCAATCCTTAGCATGATTATGGGAATCCAATATCCTAAATCTTATCGACTAACGTTTATCTTTATGCATACTTAATAAGTGTTTTGTCACAATGTTTGACTTTCCTGTTGGGTAGAATAAGAATAAATTTTGACTCGATCAAGCATGTTGAGCTCTTAGCTTTGTCCCTTAACCTTTATAAACTTGACTAAGCTAGTTTATTTGACTAAGCATTCGCGGATCTTTTTTATTAAAGATTTTAAATTTGCGAAGAATGAGAAATAATAGAGTTAATTATGAGTTAGATGCTAAACAAGGATTAGTTGGAAATCTTAAGAGCTCATAAGTGTAGTTTGTGGCTTTTTCTCCCACAAGCTTCTAACCGGACTAATAATACATGCTCTTTTCGAAAATTAAACTTAAATCAATGATTTTTGAAGTATAGTCGATAACAATAATTTATTTAGTCTTAGTTCAAATTTATACTTAAATTTTCTAAAAAGAAATTTTCTCTATATCGTGGTAATATAAAGTGTTAAAAAAATATAATAATAGTAATAACTGTGAGCTGATAAAAGTTTACTGCCTCTTGCCAGCACCAACAACCTATGTGGCAAGTCTTAAAGAAGCCCATAGTAAGAAATTAATAAACTCCAAAAGGGACGAAAAAAGTTTGCTGAATCTTGCCGTGCTCACAACCGATGTAGCAGCTCAAAAGGTTCGAGGATTTCTTCGTGTTAAAGTATGTATCATTATATTAAGTGTAATATATGTGATTTAATAAATATAGGGAAAAATCTCTTTTTCTTAAATTTAAATATGCTTTTGAACTAAGACTATTTCGTTTTAAATTGTGATTTTTCTAAATGAATTGTTTGTTTAACTGGAAGCCTAAGAGTTTTTGAAACTGAAGGTCCGTGAGTTCTGATACTATTCTCTGTGGGGTGTCAAAAGCCTGGTCACCTAAGCCGGTCTCGACTGGGATGTTCCGAGAAGAAAGTCGCTACATGGAATGATCTCGCCTTCAAAATCATAATTCTTGGGTGGAACGTAAAGCTTAGAAATATTACAATTTTCTTAAAAAGGTTGATCCATGGTTGAAATTCGAAATAAGAACACTCATAATATATATAATAATTGTCGGGAGTGAAAAGTTTCACAAGTTACAAGTATGAGTAGTGTTAGCATCTTAACTCGTATTTAATAGTGATTTCATTTTTAAGCTTGGTTTAGGACAAGTGAAAATCGGGGATGACGAATTTATCCTTTTTGGACATTTTAGGATTGAAGTGCTTCTTATTCCATGACCCTAAAAATTATGAAAATAATGAAGGTCCGAACATTCTAGTTTGTTGCTAAAAAGAAAAGTATAAATAAATGAGAAAAAGGAAAAATACAAAAATATGTGTGGTAATTAATGTAAATATTTAAAAATGGTCAAAACGGGGCTTTTCAAAACTAAGGATTCTTTAATTCCTTTTGAAGTAATTAGTCGAGGGGATTGAGATTCTTGGTTTTCTAAAGAGTTTACTTATGGCATTGCGTGAGGACATGACAATATTTAAGTATGGGGGATTTTGGTATGTGCTTAATTACACATACCTTTGACCTAATAAAATAAGCTTAAATGACCAAAAACGGATATAAAATGCTAAATATATGTTTGTTTTGCTTTGTATACTATGCAGGTATCGAATATTCACTAAAGGACAAAAACGATGCCAAAACCGACAAAACCGAGCACGGGAATGGAAAGAGCGCGAAATAACCAAAGCCGAGGACATAAACATCTTATTGGACCACCCGTACCCAAGTTAATTGGCCGAGTCAGCCCATTAAGCTTATTTATGAAATTAAAAGCCCCTGATATAAGCCTAATCCACTTAATTAAAAATCAACCATATGGCTGTTAAGTCCATTACACAGCTAGTCCTTTCCCCTTTGCATCGTTAGTCCAAAAGGACTAATGGTGGCAGTCCTTAACAAAAATAGGGGACTAACACCTGTTAACTTTTCCACCTTTAACCCCCATTATTCCATTTACAAAACTCGTCCCTTCCCCTTTTACCCCTAACAACCGTTAACTCACCCAAATCCATTTCCTGCCAACCCCCCTACACTATTCATCACCTTTGTCACCCCTGCAACCAGACGACAAACCCCTTCTTAACCTATTCTCCACAACCCAACAAAACCAATTTAACCAATTCTCCTTCAAGAAGAAGACAACTACATTGGCAATCCTAAGCCAACTGATTGGACAGTGCAAATTCAAGGGCTTAGATCAAATTAAAGAAACACAAGATGGATTGAAGGGCTCAGATTAAGGCTTGGAGAGCACTTACACAAGAAACACACCTCAAAGGGCTTAAGCTTCTTAAGACAGCTATAAGTAGTGTGTGTTTTCACACACTAAGGGAGAGTTTTTAAGTAGTAATTTAGTTTACCTTTTTCCTTGTATTTTACAGCTTTTTAAGATTATTGTCATTTATTTTCAAGCCTTGTAAACATTTTTTTTAATTAATGAAATTTTAAGTTTTTTTATGAAATTCTGTTTTACTTGTGTTAATGAATTATAAGTTTTGATAAGCTCTAATAAGCTCTTGTTTAATCTGTCTTAATAAAGCAATTTAGACTTTTATATAGTTATAAGTGTTTAAGAAAAGTTCACTTAAAAAATCCACTCCTTAAATTCCTCAGCTTATTTGGAAGATAAGCCAAACCTAGAAGGGCTTATAAGACAATACTAGCTTGTTTTTAAACAAGCTAGAGCTTGTTGATAAGTTCTAAGAGCACTTTATGCCCTTGTTTAAGCAAATGGCCTTGTAAGTTTTCATTTTTTCAATTTTAGCCTATTTACTATTTGCTTATTCTATTGCTTATTTTACTGCTTAATATTGCTTATTATTAATCTTTATTGCTTATTTATGCTTGCTTAATGTTTAAATCATCTGTGTTCATGTTTTTCAATAAAGCTGTCATATTTAGCATTGAAACTGCTTAATCTGTTTACTATTTGATAAGTGTCTTGTCAGTTGTTGCAAATCTGCTTACAGACCTTAAAGTTTGTTAGTTGGATTACTTTTTTTCATAATCCAAGCTAAAACCATTGTAACTTACATAAAATGGTTAATCAATTTTTAAAGGGGTGTTTGGGTTAAGAGCTAGAATGGGCCAAATTAGTTTTAAAATGTTTTGGGTCACTAAGCCAACTTTAACAAGCTCTTTTAAGTTGTTTTAATCAGTTGTCAAAAGCTTTAGCGTTAAAATCAAGTTATAAGGATGTCTTCTACAAGATTCATTATATCTGTAAGTTTTGAAAGTGTTCAAACTGTTAGATCTTTAATTTTTAACATAAAGTGTTATTTAAGGACTTGTTATTGCTTCCAATTTGTGTCAAAATGCAGTAGGATAAAAGTTGGTTAAGTTTGTTGGTATTACGTTTTTTAGCTTATGCTCATGGCTTATTAGCGCTTTACATAAGCACCTCCCCCATGTGGTTATCTAAAACAGTTTATTTTATCCATAAACACTTTGCAATCCAAACCCTACAAAAGGGTTTATGTCTTAAAAAAAACCTGCAACAAGCTAATACCACGTAAAATACGCAATCCAAAACACCCTCTTAGAGATAAGGATGACATTACTTCCTACTAAGTTTGGTCAAAATTTTGGCTTTCCTTGTTGATAATAGATAGAGAATATGAATCGCCTACCAAAGTGTTTAACAATTCACGAACAACATGAACAACTTGATATCTACATGATACGAACCTTTCCATACTCAGTTCAAATCGTTTATAAGCTAAGTGTAGAACTCACTTCAAAAACCTAACTTGAAGGAGGAGGGAATACCTAGACATTATAAATCATCATCCAATCCCATACTTAGCCGATGTGGGATTGTAACAATGTGTTTGCTAAACCATATATGTTTACAATGACAAAATTACATCTTTAGTGTATGGCTAGAACACTAATTAGCTGCGTTGTCAGTATCTTATAACTTTGTTTCTTTTTGACAAGTACATTGTTAAAAAAAGGCCATGTGAAGGCTTTATCGACGACTAGTATGAACGAGATTCCGCTAGAATAGACTTATAAATTTAGTCATAAGTAACATTATACTAAGGACGAAGCTTGAAAAAGCTAAAAGACTTGTTTTTTAATGAGTTTTTATCAGTGAGAACTTTGAAAAGAGATCGATGCCTATGATTTAGTCATCTAACAATTTAAAACCCATATTCATGAAACTGAAATGGAATTTAAAAATGAAATAGAAGTCTTTGAAAAAGTACGTCTTGTGAAAAGATTACGTGAAAATGAAGTAAATTCTAAGACAAGTTTATTAAAAAAACGAAGTAAATTGCAAAAATGGTCTTTGTGGTTTGGCCAAATTGCAGACTTGGTCCGTCGAATTTTGAAATTGCAAAAATGGTCCGTATTTTGAAGGTTTGGTTCCACTTTTGGTCCTTGGTCGAACTGAAATGACTAAAATACCCCTCTGTTTGGGGGGTATTTTAGTCATTTTCGAGGGGTATTTTAGTCATTTTATTTTAGCTCGAATGATAAGTTCCCAATTAACCAAAGCTCCAACCCGAATGCAAACCGATCAAATTCGATTAATACGAACAGAAACTCCAACTTGAAATTATCTTCCTCTAGTAACCAATAGTCATATTTGTGTGGAGAGTTGTTTACGTTTAGGTCGAGATTTGAGTTTTGTGTACGCGTGTGTGAGGAGCATACATTATCCCTCATATAATATAATGGGAAAACTAAGTTAGCGAGAAGAATGGATAGTTAGATAGACCGAGTATATTGCTTTGACTAAATGTAGTTTTTGAGGTGCAAAGTTGTTATGTCAAAATGGTTATCTGTTGAACTCAATCCTTTCATACATTGGTCACCATTCAGATAAAGTTACTAAAGTAAGATGTTAGTTTGCCTATGTTAACATATTGGATATTTAAGTTATTAAGATCATATTTTACATGACTAAAATTTTACTAGCGATTGCATGCCAGTACTAATGATATTTAACGTAGTACCAAAACTTATTCAGTTTTATTTTGCATCTATGATAATATTAGTATCATTATTAATTTATTACAGTTTAGGTTTAGGGTATTATATACATGCAACTTGTCTGTCAAATGCTGCCACCGTCAGTTTCCATACCATTCCGGCAATACTTTCTATTTTCAAATGTATTGAGGTTTAACAAAGACTACACATAAGACTAACATTGAAAACAAGCAAAATTTAACTCTCACAAATTTTATCAAACATCTCGCATATGTCACACGTAAACGTATTGTGAGCAAAAGAAAATAAGTCAAGCCAAGTGTAACAAAAAATGGTTATAGATTTTTTTAGAGATGAAAACTTCATTAAAAATATAGTGACTTATAATACACATAAAAGCATCAATAACCGATTTGGTTATGTCGTTTTTTGCAATATAATACACAACATGTAAAACATCACCAAAATACATATACTTGTTATAATGTATTAGTAACACCCCCTAGTTAGCTTAGCAAATTCTTATATATGTGAGCAAATATGATGAAAGATGTAGCCTCTGATAGCTACGAAAGGTATTAGTGAGCAAATATCACTACTACACAAATTGACATAGAGCCCCCTTAATAGAACCCGTTTTTTTGTGAAAAAAGGGCTCTAAAGGGATTCCATACTTTTTAAAAAAGTATACAGCCATGTTTTTCCACAGATAACCGGGCTCTATATTAAAAACTCTTAGAGCGGTCTAAAAGACAAGGTATTAGATCGGTTACAACACCGGTCTAAAAAGTTCGTTATGCAGACCTTAGGAATGGTATTTAGACATGTTGGAGCACCGGTCTAAAAGCTTGGTATGCAGACTTATGCATGTTATTTAGACCTGTTGAAGCACCGGTCTAAATACTAATCACCGGCAAAAAAAATCTATAATGGATTGTTGTGTCCCAGAGTAAGCAGTTTTCACATAAAAAAACAGTTAATAAGTAAATCCTGTACCCGACACTTCAATAACCAAAATCTAGTAAGCTACTAGTTTAAATAGAAATCCATACAGGCGCGATATTTTTCCTCCCCAAATTTCCTTCGATTCACAAAATCCCCACTTTCCCCCCTTTCACACTCACAAACCCTAGCCACCACCAAGGTTGCCCTCAATCTGATACTTACCAGGAACACTTACCCACTGTCACACACCACCACCGCCACCACTGTCGCACACCATTCGTCACATAACCAAGCTAGCAACAGGCTAATTGAATTAGGAGGTACTAAATTTCTACAATTGATGTTTTCAATTAACCTTTTTAACATTTCATTCATTTTGTTGTTAAATCTGATTATATATGTATATGTTTTTTGTATTGTTAGATAAGTTCTTTGTGTTTTTAGTTTTTTTTATTGTTAGTTAATTAAGTCTTGATTTTTGACATGTGTGTTTTGTTTATATAAATTCGGGTTTTGGCTGTGTTTTGCTTTCATAAATTGGGGTGTTTGATTATGCTTATGCTGTCCAAAATACGGGTTTTAGTCCTGATGTTGCTCTCATTAATGAGGGTTTTGTGTGTGTTATTATTTGTCATAAAAGGGTTGTTCTGTAACGCTATTTTGCTCTCACCAATGGGGCATTTGAACATCCTATTTGCTGTCTAAAATGGAGGTTTTAGGCCTGAATTTGCTTCCATATATGAGGGTTTTTTGTGTGTCTTATACACTATCATAAAAGGTTGTTCGGTATAGCTTTTTCTCTCACAAATTGGTCGTTTGAACATGCTATGTGTTGTCCAAAATGGAGGTTTTCCAATAAGCACCAAGCGGAATATGAAAAGTTTTATAATGGTCATCTTCTTGAGAACGAGACATATATTAGTGTTTGGAAACTGGTGTTTTTAGATCTAACCTTCTGACTTGTTTCAAGCTTGATCCATCCGCCTTCAATGTAAGTTATTTGACCCAATTACTTATGACCGGATCTGGACTAACCCGGCCGCATCTGGCCGATTTTGAATCAAACAATAAATCACCCGTAAACCTGAACTTGTTTTGACCCATACTTAACCCGTCCATTACTCAACCCGACCAGATATTAGTTAAAGTTTTTGTCTTCTTTTACAGGTTCTTATTGAAAATCTTGATCGTGATCTTCTATATGCTATCAGAGTGGAAGGTAAGATGGACATTGGACATTGAATCTGTTTCAAACCATGACGAAGTGAAGAATGCTATTATGGAAAAGGTATTTATCAAGTTTTTATTTTTACATTTTGAAAAATATAAGCAATTCACACCTTCTCATTTTATTTTCTTACTTGAGCAGCTTATAATGTTACGAGATGAACCAACACGAGAAGAATGCCCCCTTATATATCATCTTGATGTCGCTACAATGTATCCCGACATTATTTTGACAAACAGACTTCAGGTTAAACATAAATGATCTTATTTGGATTGCATGTTTTGGAACGGAAAAGATATAATATCTTATTTGCTCATTCATACTGGAGTAATTATCTATATGTGCTGCTAATTAACTCTAATATATGCAGGATCTTAACTACTGCTGCAAGACCTTATGGGTCAACCACAACGAAAGCTCAAAATCAAGATGGCTGGTATGCTACTTTGGCTCCAAAGGGTACACTTAAATACTTGCCTCTTTTTTAAAAATCAGTATCAATCCGGGTGAGTTCAAGTGTATCTTGATGTATCTAGAGTACATGTTAGGTAGAATAGAAACCAAATAAAAGGCGACGGCTCATTTGGGCAGTTTGGGTCACAGGTCAAAAATGGGTCCCGTTGAAATGGGTCGTTTTGGGACTGAATGCGTGGCTTTAAGTCTTTGACCAGCAAGCACTCATTTGTACTTTTTGTAGCTCTAAAGAACTAATTAAGGAGGTTCAATGTATTGCATGCCAGATATGAGAGCACATTTGTGGATACAGCCGCATCACTAATTAAGGAGGTTCAATGTATTACGTGAAGGCTGATGTATGGAACTCTGAGGTACCAATATGAATGTCACTCTGAACTAGCTTGCGTGGGGTAGTAATTGTTGCTCACAGTTTCTTTCATGATTTACTTGAAAAAAAACTTTTACTCTCTTTTGTTTCTGGACATCACATGTACATAGTAGGACACTGTGACTAATGGACTATAGTAGGAAATGCTCGTTTTTACCTTTGCTGTTCATTTGGTTGTGTCTTCACGATATGTCTTGTAGTCCTTTGTAATTTTTTAATATTGAAAATTATCTGATATCTCTTGTTTAACGATCTTTTTTCCTTACAACATTTGCTTCTCAGATTGCTGCTGATGGTGTTGATCCTAGAAAACAGACATTTTCGTTTTGGTAAACTATGAACTCTTTCTTCTGCTACAATTTAGGATTGTATCATTTTAGTTTCTATTAAAAGTAATTTACTTTACTAATCTGGTTTTAAGCCACATTATACAGTCATAAGCCCCTGAGAAGCTGGAGACCAGAGAGCCGAACTCAAAGTGAAAATCACGTTCTTTCACTTCCATTGGATTCAGGTATACCCTTAAAACATAACTAGTTATGTTGATCATGTGAGTTTGTTGTACTCCATGTCTTGTAACAAGTTCAGCCATGTAATAATTTTCTTTGCATAAAAAATTTTCTTTGCAAAGTCATCAGGGACTCTTTGCATAAAAAATTTGTACTATAACTAACTTAAATGATCAGTCCGTTAGGTTAACTGTGATACTTAATGGTCCCAATACAACATGCATATCAAGTGCTACTGGTGTTTCATTTACTGAACCGGACTATGTACAATCTGTGCCTGGAAGTAACGTTATGCCTGTGACTGGAACACAATACTATACCTGAGAAACAACTGAGTGGGATAACTGAAGCCATTCATTTGTTGAAAATTAAGTGCAACCTTTATATAACACTTTACCTAATTAGATAAAGCAAGTAAAGAAAATATAAAAAAACACGGCTTACTACCAAACATAATACATAATTGCATATCTCTGTACCAGTCAATTTTCAATTAGCATATAATTGATGCTAATGATTGTTCTGTATTGTGACTTGTCAGGTCCTTCCCCCGTCTGCTCATGCTACAAAAGCAAGTGCCTCCAAGTTTCTGCTGAGTTGGTTGTATCAGCATGAACATGAATACGAGAATACAGGGCCGTGAATAGCGCGGCAAAAAAGAGTACCTAGTTTCTATTAAAAATGGCTACTGCTACTTCTTTTTTAAGCAAGATACTTACAGTGGTTGTCTTTTCATACAAATGATACATTATTTATCATTTTTGGAGAGGTGCGTCTACATATTGAATCAGACAAATGGCATTGTTTACCTGGAGGTTTTATAATCCCGACCTAATAACACCCAGATGGATTTATCAATTTACTTGTAATGCTAGTGATACTTTATATATGCAGCAATATAAGTCGGAAAGAAAGAATGCTCAACAACAAGAGGAGTCGCGATTTGAAGGCTGGACTAATTATAGAAAGAGATGGAGATTAGATAACAATGATTTCTTATAATGGATGGATATACAGAATAATGAAACTGCGACTTTTTTGTTCTTTGAAATTTGCTTTTATGGCTAAAATTCTGCTAAATAATAATTTTTAATTTTTTTTTTTTAACATAGAGCCATGTTTTATAATAGAAAACCAGGCTCTATAACTTAGAATAGACCCCGTTTTCAACACCGGGCTCTATTTGGTTCCCAAATAGAGTCCCCTCCCCTTTGAGCCCCCCAGCAAAACCGGACTCTATCACCCTTTTCAACAGGGCATTATGACTATTTTTGTAGTAGTGTATGATGAAAGATGTAGCCTCTGCATCATAGAATTAGTATATCGCAACCCTGATCGTAAAAACACAAAAAACTGTCAAAACACACACACACACACAAAATCGCAACTGAAGAAAGTGATATTTTTAACAAAGAAAGAAAACAACGTTACTTAAAATAGAAAGTATTTCTCACTGTGGGTTGGGTTGTGTCGACCCGACAGCTTTCTTACATTGTTTTAAAAAGTAGACACATTTGTTACATATACATCTTAAATTTGTACGCCTGCAGACCAAAAGGTTGTAGCCAGGCATTAAATACATAAGTGAACTATTATCCGTGTACGATGCCTGGATTAGTAACACTCATTCTTTTTACATTCTTGTTATCAGATACAACTTTCATCATTATTAACATTATGTCGATAATAAAATGAATAAATTAGTAACGTATAAAGGATAACAAGAAAAGAATTGGCAAGTAAAAGTCGATTACCTTTGTAACAGACGGCTATATGGTTCAGAGAATGTGTCACATATGCATGGCATTGACTCTTGTGGCTCGATCAGTTCCTAACCATAAGTTGCCATATCACTACTTTGCCACGAAATAAGATGCCTCTAATAATCTGTATGCAACAGCTCTGTGTCCATAAGATCTGGCTGATTGAACAATGATGTATTGAGGATTATCAATTGCCGTGATAGACTACCAGCGGTACAAATTTGAAAGAGTTAAAGAAGGAGAAAGCCATTAGAAATATCGATAGGGGTTTAGTTGATCAAGAAAAGAATGAAGTTTGCTGCACTGATAGTTTAGAAAATGACTGGTGGTACATGGCCGTGACTGCTTTTCTTGTGAAGCTTTCTGGTTCAAGGTGGTTTATGATCTAACACTTGACTATCCTTAATTAGTTATTAACCAACTCCACCATTTGAGACTTATTAATCATATTTGTTTGCAGCACATCTGTGTGCTTTATTGTTGTTGCTTGTTCAGATACCACAGTTACATTAAGAGCTCTAGTACTGCAGTAGCAAACTAACTTTTATGCTCAAAATCGAAAGGCGAACATGATAATTTGTTCACCACAATCGCAAACCATTTCTAAGTTACTCTTTCACATTTTCAATATAATCAAAACGATAGATATAAAAACTTAAAACAAGTGAAAACACATAAATGGACTTGTAAGCTGCATATCTGAGTTTCCACCTTCATCAGCCCTCTTGCATATACCTCATTCTTCCTATTGGTACTAATATGAACAGGGGGCTGAATTGGAAGCCTATCCTTGATAAGTTTCATAATCGCCTCTCATCTTGGAAGGCAAAAACCCTCTCTTATGGTGGAATACATGCAATCATAAAATTGGTGTTAGGAGCCCTAGGCACTTATTACTTCTCCCTCTTCAAAGCTCCTAAATATGTTATTGATTATATGAGAAGCTTAGACGCAATTTCTTTTGGGGAGGGTCATCATACTCCAAGTAGATTCTTCGCAGTGCCAATGAGCGAGCGGCATATGTAGTTGGTGCATTAACTTATACTGGTGCTGTAGAATGGTTGTCATCATCTAACACGTCAAAATCCTTCACAAGACAAAAAGATAAGTGAAAAAACGTAGTGGAGGATAAAGAGAGCAATTGAACAAAACAATACACGTACTTCAGGTACACTCATCTGAAAAGCAGGTTTCTTCTGAGGAGGCTCTGCTGGCAGTGCCAATGTGGAAGCGGCATTTGTAGTTGGTGCATTACCTTGTACTCGTGCTGTAGAATGGTTGTCATCATCTAACACCTCAAAATACTTCACAAGACAAACAGATAAGTAAAAAAACATAGTGGATGATATGAGAGAGCAAATGAACAAAACAATACACGTACTTCATGTACACTCATCTGAAAAGCAGGTTTCTTCTGACGAGGCTCTGCTGGCAGTGCCAATGTGGAAGAGGCATTTGTAGTTGGTGCACTACCTTTTACTCGTGATGTAGAATTTCCATTCATAGAGCTTAGCACAACAAGAGGAACTGCAAATCGTTGTGGACCATTCTCTTCAATACAATACTGACCCTCTGATTTCTGATTATTTTGAGAGTTGAGCAGAAACTTTGATGATTCGACTTTGTCCAGGCTTCCAAGTGCCAGGTTAGATGTCAGTTTATTAGCCGACTTCTCAGTTGTTCCAGCAACCCTGGATGATGAATTTTTTTCCTTTGGACTTGTTCTTTCAAGGTGTTCAAGTATTTTGGACGCCATCTGTGTCGACTGAGTAGGAACAAATGCATAGCCTGAATTACGCATGCTTGTCTTCCCATTTTCCACTATTGCCTTAGAGGCTTTCCTCTCAGGTTCACTACATAAAAGCAAATTTAGAGCACTCGAAACAAATTCACTTTTACGCTCTGATAGAGAACTTCCTTGAGAACAAAGATTAGCTTTCTGCCAAATTCTACGCATCGGACCACCAGATCCTAGATCATCTAGTACAGAGCTCCTACGCTTACGAGCCTGAATCAAACATTAAAATTAATAAGATTTCATAGATTACACAAAAGTATGTAATAAAAACAAAAAAAATCGTAGAACAAACAGATACCATCTTGCTTCCATTTGACCCTTCAAGTTCCCAAGCAGGCTGAGACGATATAAGTAACGGCGTTGGATGAAAATTAGCTTTTGGCCGAATTCTATGCATCGGACCACCAGATCCAAGATCATATAGTACAGAGCTCCTACTCCTACCAGAATCAAACATTAATAATTAACAAGATTTCATAGATTACACAAAAGTATGTAATAAAAACAAAAACAATCATAGCACAAACAGATACCATCTTGCTTCCATTTGACCCTTCAAGTTCCCAAGCTGGTTGAGAGGATATAAGTGACGTCGTTGGCTGAAATTTAGCAAAACATATTCTGAGTCTACTTCACCCAAACTAATATTATGAAGCAAGATTAAAGGATAACTTTAACAAACTTTTTGCTTAAAGTCGAAGGCCCTCTATAATAAGGTGGGCGCGCCATTCTGTACATTGTTGTTCTGCCGCGAGATCTAGCCTTTGCAAGCTCAACAGCTGAGGCAACATCCTCTTCGAAGGCCTAAGAAGTCATTTACATGTATGAGTACAATTTTTTTTGGATAAAGGGTTTGTACATGTTGAATAGTATGAGTATAATTCATAAACCTTTTTTTTGAAGTCATAAATAAACATACGAGTATACACGCGCAGATACAAGAATAAAACTCACTCTTGGAATTGATATTGGCTTTATCCCCTTCACCGTATGCTTGTTCAAAGGGCCACTTATTGACGCTTTAAGCCTCAAAACATGAGCATTGTTGTAAATATTCGCTTTATCCCCTTCACCAACATCTGACCTGGTAGTTCTCAAATGCAACGATTTTTTCAAATGTTCAATGTCATATCTGTAAGTGGTAAATAATATCACTGGTCAACGACAAAATGATAAAGTATGAAAATTTGTTAATTGTTTATAAGGCAAGAAAGCAAGTGGTAGTCCGAGTATCCAAAATTATACTTCACAAGTGTCGCTGCAAATGCTTATTTTGGTTATTTATATACTATTGTTGGTACCCAGTAAAATACATGTGATTAGAATACTCATCCAATACGCACACTTCTAACAACACCCATCACAACAATATATAACAACCTAAAAGTCTTTTGTTTCGGCATAGTCTCAAGATTTGATATCTCGCTAGCAGCAGAAATGTTAGCTAAATTCCTTTGTTCTTCATTAGTCCCTGGCCATGAGAAAAACTTTTGTGAGGACATAGAAATCATAAATGTGAAACCAAGAAATGTGATCTAAAGTAGATGCAATATAGAAGCCATAGCCCCCAATGGAAACAAAAATAGTAGAGCATGATAAAACATGCAACTTCATTTAAGGGCAGAACACCTAAATATTCTCAAAACAAAAATGACTTAGGGGTTAAAATATATATAGCACTACTGCACTATAATTAAAACTTGGTTTATTATGATAACAATAGAATTGCCTCGATAAATGACCTTAGTTATATATTTTGTGATCTTGTCAACCTTTAATATCAAGAGTCTACTCATTTTTAGCTTAGGTCACATGCAAGAACCATGTCCAGATACGTAATCCCACAATATCCTATTATTCTAATCGCTCCAACAATCCTTGCAAACAATCCTACTAACTTTCTAAATTTTAATACTTCAAGCACTATATGTAAGTCAAACTAAATTTATAAAAAAATAAATCATCAACCTCTTCAGGATTGCGTTTCCAAAAGGCGCAAGTAACAAGGTAAATGAGCCTCAATAAAAAGCCAGATTTAGAGGTATTATTCGGGTTAGAGTTTGTAATTGCAATTGAAGGTTGATCATGCGGTGTCATTTTCCTCAAAACCTTCTTCCTGAACTTCTTTCCACAGGCCACACCATTGAATCAGTCATTCGAAGTCGTCATCGGAAAAATTTGTTATGTGACAATTGTGTGTTTGTTATATTTTTGTGTTGTCTTAGTGAAATCATTATCCTCCTCCAATATATAGACATCTAGGGAAAATTCTAGAGAGTCATATAGGCTAGGCCCATCATACAAAACTGGCCTGATACAATAAATAATAAATAAGCAATGAGTAATAAATGTAATTAATTATATTGACTAATGATATTGACTATTGACTAATAATCTATAACATCATTAATACAGGATAATTACTTAACACGTGGCATAATATTAACATAGCTACCTCACTTTTCTAACACGTGTCAACTTTCACAATGAGTTTTGTTCCTGCTCATTTTCTAGAAATAATTAGGCAAAACAAAATCAAATATAACCTACATTCTGTAACTGCTCGATAACCAGAAACTGGAAATTGATGAAACCGTATATATACTAATAAGAGAAAAATAAGTAAGATTATAGAATATGGAGTATTGTGTCTAAGAGATCTTGTGCGACTACAAATTGAAGTTTCAAATCAACTCAATGTTTGTTCAATCGTCAAAAGGTATGAATTTTGTTTATATACATCGTTACAACGAGTTAGTCTGATTCCAAGATAGAGATTAACATTCATATGCATATAAAGTGTTTGATAAAATGCATAAATGAACAATGTTATGGAAATACTGTATGCTAGATCCTTTCTTTGTGATATTAAATTTATAACTATATAATAATGATGCTACATCATTTTATCAATGAAAGTGTGTTTTTTTGTTCCACTGTGGTTTGTATATCAAAGCTCAGCTTTATTTGCTGCCTTTATTTTACGGATACACACCCACTATGAGCGATTATGCATAAATAAGTTAGAAGGCACTGTTGAACAATGCGAAACCAGGAAGTTAGAGGACGGAGGCAAAAAAAAATTCTTGACAAAAATCGTTGTGCACACAAAGACGAAGACAAATATTTAAGGTTTTTACATTGTTTGGCTTTAAGGTGGGGGGCAATTTGATTTTGGGTTGGGGTGCATTCTAATAAAATGATCAATAAAAAAATTACATTAAAAACCGATTCTATTTAGAGAATCATGAAGCCCCCTCCCCCCCCTCTTTTTTTTGGGCCGATGAATGTAAAAAAGTTGTGAGAATAAAAAACTTGACGTGTTTTTTTTTGTTAATTGTGTTTTTACGGGATTTTTTGTGTAAAAAATAGTAATAGTTAAAAGATGAGGGACCATTGTGTATCTTTTTTTTTTACTTTGGGCCAGATTTTGGCCACATTTTTATTGCGACTTTTAGGCTTTAGTTTGTCGACAAAATGTGTATTATTAGTAATAATTTTTTTTTATTGCTTATGTGTTGGGCCTCATGTTTTAAATTGTTGTTTTTTTTTTTGCTATATGGGGTTTTTTTATTAATATATGGGGTTGTACGTTTGTCGACTATATAGATGTATTTTTAAAGTTATTAGGATCGAAGATGTTATCCGCTGGTGTATGTTTTTATCTGAATAAATCGAAACTTTTGTAATATTTTTTTTTCCTCCTACTTTGTGCATACAAATTTAAAAAAAAACAAAAACAAAATAATTTAAAAAAAAAAAACCAAAATCAGGCTGACCCAAAATGAGAGCCTATTACTGTAGCATTGTGACCCACTATCAAAACGACAGTGGATTTATCCACAATGGGGTATTAATTATAATGCACTTACTCAACACCACCCCCTATAAAAATGACAATGTCATCTATTAAATAGGATTTAAATACTTAACTATAACAAGGTTTTCAGCCCGCGCTCCGCTGCGGGGCGCGGGCTTTGACGTTCGTTTATGGTGGACGGAGTGCTCACATACATCTCCATCCCTCTCCCACCCACTCGCCTAGTGTTTAAGATGTAAATAACTCCAGATAGCACAGGTTCCATTCATTTATATATTTTCCAGAATACGAAGCATAACTAAGAAATTCTACAAAACTTAACATCTTTTAATCTTATTCTGCTACACGGGCTCCCTTTACTACTATCTAATTTTACAGCCGCTTGCGTTGCTGATGTTCCGTGTACATCCTCAAATGCCACATTGCTGAAATGTACTCCTGAAACTTGATCATTCGGGCAATTCCGTTTATTGGGACAATATTTTCCATGTTCTCTTAGTTTGTGATAATGCTCCTCCTAACGTGTATGCCTTTACTGCTGCATGCACATTGGGATTTCACCAACACCTATGTTTCCTACAATTAAATGAAATAGTGGACTCAAATGAGTTATAGTGTATGTTAGAATTGCTAAAGTCCATTTACACTATTAAAAAGTGTCACGATATAATGTCGGTTTGTGTATGGAAATTCCTTGAAAGGATACGAAACTCGCCTGCACCAACCGAATCCTAGCAACTTCTTTTATATTTCTCTTCTGAGCGGGGGTTCTGATGGGACTTCCAACATCCCCTTTGAGTGCAAAAAATACTACTGATGGCCGTGTTCAAGGAGAGGGAGGAGTAACATCATTTGCAGATACGTCTTGTATCGTACGTACAATGAACGAAGCACCCCAACCCCTGTGCCACATGACCCTTGACACTGGTCCAACCTGAAGCGATTGAAAAAGTAAATTTCCATTATGAAGGAAAATGCATTAGTTTGCATTTTTATCCATTTATGATAAGATTTACTTACTTTCCATTAGTTTTATTACATAATAAAACCACACGCTTTATGGTCTCTTGTATTATCTAATTATAATATCGCTTGTTAGATCAATAGTGCCATAAATCTCGCATGTAACCCAATAGGTGGTTAATTTCGGGTAGTGTGCTTTTATAAACTTTCATGTAACCAATTTATATATCTAAACAGAATCGGAATTATAAGAGTGAAGATTATTTTTTTTTTTTTGTGTTAGAGTGTCGGACACCCCCCCCCCCCCCCCCCCCCCCCCCCCCCCCCCCCCCCTAAAAATAAGCTATTGTAACTCTGTAAGCACCGCTTTGTGCATCTAAACCAATTTATTTGAATCATTTGTGTGTTCTACACCGCCAAGAAAATGGCCATTCGTGCATCTCGTTCGTGCCCTTTTGCCTTAATTGTGTTAACCGCACAATCAACCGCCCCTTTATACGGCGGCTTGACTCCTTTCGGCACCTTCACATTCATAACTCTAGTCTTTATCACAGCGACTGCATTCGACGCTACTGCAGCTACAAACGTTGTTGCAAAACTCGCAGTCACATGTGTCCCGAAGCCATCTTTAATCACACCTTTTGGCTAACATCGTTTCCTTGATCTGGTCATATGACGCAAGGTGGGACGCTGACACGATCCTGCCAAAAAAACATGACACTGCTGGCCTGTTCGACTGCAAATTGGTTTATTCAGAATATGATATATCTTAAAAGTATGATGTACATACATATCCAGACCCATTTGAGCCCCCACCCATTTCATCCCCAAACCGACCCATTTCAGCCCCTAAACCCACATAATTAATAGATAAAAGTTACCTAAAACGTACCTTATCTTTTTGCTCAGCTTATTTCCAAACGCGAAGCACAACCCAAAGTTGGGCCTTTTCAGCATTTCGTTCCTTCTCTTCACTGCCTCAGCGGCCTTCGACTTAAAATCATTTATATATGAGCACTTCATATGACATGTGGGAGGGTCTTATATTTGCATATATATAAAAAACCTTCAAAAAAAATTAACTAAAACCCCAAAAATATACAAATTATGTCAACTTAACACAAATGCAAACTGATTTTGGTGCATGAGAAAACGAATGACTACTTTAAAATGTAATAAAATTTAAAGAAGATGATACTAATTTGCGATTGCTTTTAACAACTTATGATATTTACAAAAGCGGATAAGCAGAGCAATGAAATTTATACAAACATTTCATATCAGGCATAATAATAAGCAATCCCAAACACCTTCTAAAAATAAGAAAATAATCCTAATTAATCATTCCTGGCTAAAAAATATGCAGGATACATAATGATATAGCTAAGTTCAAATAAAAGTAAGCTCCATAAAATATACAAACCTATGGATTAAGCTTGTGTACTTTACAGCAGAAAGATGTGTCAACAGCATTAGGGATTTGTGTCCGCACTAGCAGCAACAATATGCGTCAGCAACAGTAAGTCGCGTTATACGCATGACGCATAAGCATTATCAATAAGCTTTACTTGTTTGATCTACATAAAATGAGATGAAAAGTAAGCAAATTTTAGTGGATCCGTTAATGTAGTGAAGAAATGTTAACAGATGCAAGTCAAATACGCGCCTCTTTGTATTGGTGGAATACTTGTTCTGTGGCCTCTTTGTTTAAGGGTTGGTGGATGCGTTATGAAAGATGAAAAGGGCGGTTGTTGTTTAAAAAGTTAAATCCACCATTGTATTAACCTGTGAATATTGAGTCATGGTATATATAATAACTGAATGGGCTTCCGATTAATGAGAACTAAAGCAGTTGTCAAACCCCAACCTGACATGGCTGCAATCACACACTTGGTGTGACTACCTAGCCAAGATACAGGGCTGGTTAAACTACGCGTACTAAACAGAAAATTAATCATCATCACCTGCAACGTTATATTATATAAACTCCGATTCATGGGGTAGAACGACATTATTTCAATACGCCGGGTACTCCACCGGAACCCGCCGGTTGACCAGAGTCAACCCATTTTGTTTTTTTATTCTTTTTTTACCCGACTCGGTCAAAGCATTTAATACAATGCACACGTAATCCCTTTCTTTATCTCTTTCTTTGACACGTGTCTTTCTCACTCAGATGTTCGAGTGACGAACTGGAGAAAGAGGTGTCCGACCCGCCATGGCTGCAAACCCAAGTTCGTGATGCCCCGCCAAGATACGGGTCATTTTCACCTTAAATGATCCAGTTACCTATTTTACACTATACAATATGAAAAAAAAGTGGGAGTTGTGATTTGGCTACGTGTACTTCTCCATCACCTACCTCTCCAGCTTTCTTATTTTCTGTTTAAAAATATTAGATATGTGAGTGCGGACACGGATAAACGGGCATACGACCCGCCATGGCTGCATACGCGTGTTCGCGATGTCGCGCCAAGATACGGGCCGCTTTCAGCCGTTATGATCCTTCAGCATATTATACTTACAGAATAATTAGCGCACATTAGCAATAGCGTCTGTATTGCCACGTACAAATACAATATGTAATCCAAACGTACTCAGGTGTAGAAAATGCAAGCCTGCATGAGAAGCATCAACTAATGTTGAGATTAGCACATGCCCCAAAGGTGTCAGTTACGGGACGTCAATTTCTGTTTTTTCTAGCGGAATTGTATATAAGCCTCAACAAATCGTCAAGCTCACAGTTAAGGGTATGAAACTCGCCATGGCTGCAACTGCGACTTCGTGATACCCCACCAAAATACAGATCTTTGGATTAATAGAGCGCATTAAATAGCGTTGCTGCCTTTTATATAAATTTATAATACGGATCTTTACGATAGTATAATCAGACAACGTTAAGCAAACATCAACAAACCATCGTTTTGCTGAGGCTTGCGAGCTGGAAACCGAATAAAAGGTATCCGACCTGACATGGCTGCAAACACACCTTCGTGATGCCCCGCCAAGATACGGGTCGGTTTAACCCATCGTCACCCACAAACACGCAACCAACAGAAGCAATTTCCTTTATGTTTGTGGACGATCTTTAGCCTCCAATATGTGTTTCTTTTTTAAACAAAGCTGCCACTTTTGTTTATACCGTATAATAATTATGTGAAACTGTTTGGCTCAGATTTTGTGAGTGTTGGACCGGATAAAAGGGTATGCAATCCGCCATGGCTGCAAGCACTACGTGCTTCCCCGCCAAGATACGGGTCAATTTTGCCCATCACGATCCAACAATCTATCGGAGTTGCAAAATTATAAATGCATAAATACGATTATATTTTTTTGCGCCTATGTAACCGCCACCTCAAAACAATTCATTTCTGGTTACGTAACATCACCAAACCGGCCCACGTAATAAAACAGACGTAATGATATATATGTATGCAGCATCGGTTCAAGCAAACTAACAAAACGACATAAAAAAACATGCCGGACCAACTGCCAGCTTTCCTGCGTACGCGTTCGTGAAGGTTGCTGAGGCGAGAGATTCTCGCACTCAACCATCCGTCCACCCTAGACACCATACGTAGCAAGAGCAATTCAGGTTCAAGCAACCTCATCAATTTTCAACGTTGCTTAGAAAATTACCAAAAGTAGGTGTGTGCTAAGGTTTTCCCCCAGTTATAATAAATTTATATAAAAGGCAGCAAAGCCTTTTTAATGCGCTCCTTCTAGCAACCATTAACTGAATCACACATAGAAACCCCAAGAATCATAAATGGAGTTTTTTTTTTTTGCATTTAATCACCAAAAAAAGGAAACCAATCACCAAAAACAGAAACCAAGAATAGACCAACAAAAAATTAAATCAAAATTAAGAACTTACTAACCCCAGAAGCAAATAATCTCATTGAAGAACCAAACCTGATTCACAACCCCACAAATAATCTCATTAAGAAAAATCGTGGCAAGCAATCAACATATACTCTCATCAACCGCAAAAGAAACCAACGAAATGACCATGGCAAAATCACATGACCCAACATGCAGCTAGAGCTTATTTTTAGAGAGAGTAAAAGAGATGGAGAGGTAGGTGACGGAGAAAGACACGTATCAAAGAAAGAGATAAAGAGAGGGGATGTGTGTGTGTGTGTGTGTGCTTTTGACCGATGGGTTTAAAAAGAAAAATATGGGGCTGGAGCGGGTCTACCGGGGTTCTGGCAGGTTCCGGTGGAGTATCCGGCGGGTCGACCCGGTCAGCCTCCTCAGGATTGCGTTTCCAAAAGGCGCAAGTAACAAGGTAAATGAGCCTCGATAAAAAGCCAGATTTAGAGGTATTATTAGGGTTAGAGTTTGTAATTGAAATTGCAGGTTGATCATACGGTGTCATTTTCCTCAAAACCTTCTTCCTGAACTTTCCATAGGCCACACCATGGAATCCGTCATTCGAAGTCGTCATCGGAAAAATTTGTTATGCGACAATTGTGTGTTTGTTATATTTTTTGTGTTGTCTTAGTGAAATCATTATCCTCCTCCAATATATAGACATCTAGGGAAAATTCTAGAGAGCCATATGGGCTAGGCCCATCATACAAAACTGGCGTGATATAATAAATAATAAATAAGCAATGACTAATAAATGTAATTAATTATATTGACTAATGATATTGACTATTGACTAATAATCTATAACATCATTAATACACGTGTGTTAAATACTTAACACTGGCATTAATATTTAACATAGCTACTCACTTTTCGAAACACGTGTCAAACATTCACAGTTTTGAGTAGTTTTGTTCCTACTCATTTTCTAGAAATAATTTGGAAAAACGAAATCAAATATAACCCACTGTTCTTAACTCCCTCCGATAACCCGAAAACTGAAACTGTGTGTGAAACCGTTTATATACTAATAAGAGAATGATAAGTAAGATTATGATATATGGAGTATTGTGTCTAAGAGGTCTTGTTCGCGACTACAATTGAAGTTTTCAAATCGCACTCAATGTTTGTTCAAACGTCAAAAGGTGATGAATTTTGTTATATAGACATCTTTACAATGTGTTTAGTCGAATTCCAAGAAAGTGATTAACAATGCTTATGCATATAAGTGGTTATCTTATTTTTTTGATAAAAATGCATAATTATGAACAATGTTATGGAAAATACTGTATGCTGCTAGAGATCCCTTTCTTTGATTGATAATTAAATGTATAATATATATATATGATGCTACAACATTTTATCCACACTACTATAGAATGTGTTTTTTTTTAGACCGGTTGCATATTACATATAGACGGTGACTTTCGGAGTTGGTCTTGAAGGGGGGAGGTCTAAAAGATTACTAGTTATTTAGACCGGTTCTAGCACCGGTCTAAAAGACAAGGTATTAGATCGGTTACAACACCGGTCTAAAAAGTTCGTTATGCAGACCTTAGGAATGGTATTTAGATATGTTGGAGCACCGGTCTAAAAGCTTGGTATGCAGACTTATGCATGTTATTTAGACCTGTTGAAGCACCGGTCTAAATACTAATCACCGGCAAAAAAAATCTGTAATGGGTTGTTGTGTCCCAGAGTAAGCAGTTTTCACATAAAAAAAACAATTAATAAGCAAATCCTGTACCCGACACTTCAATAACCAAAATCCAGTAAGCTGCTAGTTTAAATAGAAATCCATACATAATCTGGTTTAAACAAAAATCCGAACATCGTTCAAACTAAACAGCAATCCAAACAACATCTGAATTAACAAAACCACACGAGAGCTAATTGTATGTTGTCGAATAAGCACTTATCCGAGTTCCAAAAGCAAGCACTTCATCCGTAATCAGATAGGACACAACGTATGCCACTGCTCCACGGTTCGATCAATATCTTTTTCAACAAGGTGACATCGACTAGCCCACGGGATCTATATTTTAAAGGATATAAAAATACATAAATATGATATATAAACATTATAGGAGATAAAGTCAAAAACAAATAGAGCTAACGGATGCGTACGGTTTTAGGGAAGTGAATCTGATGAGTATTCACAAAATCGTACATAACCTGAGTCAGCTTGTTGTTGATTGCACTACAATTTAACATAATCAGAATTAGCAAACCAAACACCTCTATATGACAATAGTGATTACTTATTCTTGCCTCTAATGAATACCCTTATATATGACTTGATACGAGTTCAAGTGACTGGGCACGTGACTTGCACATGCGATTTTTTTAACGACTTTACCTGCTAAGTTGCATTCCTTAGTTTCCTATATCAACCCTCATTTGCATCAGATTTGTTGGTTAGATCAGCTAGTCCGCTTCCATACCAGCAACCAACAACTTCTAATGATTCATTAGAAGTTGTTGGTTGCTGGTATGGAAGCGGAGATTGAAATTCAGAAAATGCACGATGTTCCAAACACTAAAGTTGAGGTCCAGTCTTGAACCTGAACTGTTCCAAACACCGAAGTGCAGCCTAAACTCAAAATCCAGCCCTGAATCTGAAGTTCAACTGATGGTTTTTGTTTAAGGTGGTTGGAGTTGTGGAATACATACGGAACAAGTTGTTGATACATCTTAAACATGTGTTGCTGTTCAGGGTTAAGAAGTTGGTACACACAGACTTGGTTATGTTGCTGTTTTTGGGGTGTTTGGAAGAAAAAGGAGTTACAATCTGATACGGGTTCAAATAGTCTATGCAATTCAAGATCATGTGAACGGCCCCCAAATATAATGGGCGGCCCCCTTATATATCTGGGACCGCCTGTATATATGGGACCGCCTTCAGGAGGGAAACGAATCTTTTTTACTCTTCTCTTTTCTGCAACTTTGACCCTCTCTACCCTAGCCTAGCCTCAGCTGTCTTTACCCTGTTTCGACACACACCTTTTCACTTCTCCTCCATCAACCACCATTCTTTTCTTCATCTTCCTTTTCATCCAAATATTTAAACCACCTATCATCTTCATCAAATCACCATCTTTCCAATTCTATTTGATCAAAATGAGCTTCTTAAACCCTCCTCTAAACTTCTTAAGAAAACCTAGAATTTCGGTTAGACAAGTTTGGAGAAAAACCACTCATGCACCTCAATCATCAACACCCTCTCAAAATCTTCCACCACTATCACCACCAAAAAGTAACCCTCAACCTCATCCACCATCGCTTCTCAATGAGGAAGAAATGGCAAATCGTCTACAACATATCTCTTGACTTCTAGAAACAAACCTTCATCATGCAACTAATTCCTACTCTCAAATGCCACCATCTCCACGCTCTCCTCAATCACCTCTCATTCACCCCGCTACTCTTGATCAAGTCAACTTTCATTTTGGGTTTTGCCATTGTTGTATGTATACCCGTAATCAACTCCAATACATAAGGAATCAACTTGATTTCATCCAATCCTTTCTCACTCATCCCCGCGTCACATTCCACCACAACAAAAAAATGCATCTCCTTTCTCATCTTACCATGATTAAACACTCAATTATGTTTAATCGATCTAAATAATCAACTACCATCTTCTTGTTGAAGCATGTCCTAGAAGTCAATAATCAACTAGTCTAGTTTTAGTCTAATGTATCTTTATGTTATGTGTTTATTTCTCTAATCTTGTAATATTCATACTCTTAAAGTATGAATTCTATCTATGATGAATGAATGGTCTTTTATTATTAAGGAATATGTATGCAGTATGACTTATATGGCTATTTCTTTTCTATTTCTACATAGCCATAAATTAATAATTTTCGTAATCATCGCAACTTGTTTGAAATATTTTCTTGCACTTGTATTTGTAACTTGGTTTTGTAGCAAAATAATGTGAGCTCGATCTCTTGGTGCCCCAAACAAGGGGGAGTAAACATCAAGGGGGAGCATTAACATCGTCGATTTCTTTCTCTCTACATCTCGACGACTAACATTTTTGGATTCTACAATAAGGGGGGAAAATGGACTAAATGAGTTTATATTTTGTCATCATCAAAAAGAGGGAGATTGTTAATACAGATAATTCATAAAAACGTTATTTATATTTTTGACTCCTCTACGTTTTGAAGATGACAAAATGTAAAAACATTTATGATAAAAATAAACATTTACACGTTATTAGTCGTAAACTTCCATTCTAATATATATCACTTAAGGTATGGATAAACAAATCATTAAACTTAATTGGCGATCAAGAAAATTATTTTTCTTCTTAATCCATCACATTTTTACAAAACTATATTTTTACAAAAATACACAAAATAGTTTTGACTAAATAAAAATAAATTTTATTTAAAAACATAAAATTTGAAATTCAAATCCCCCCCCCCCAACTGATGCCAACTCACTTAGATAAACCTTCCCCACAAAAAGAAAAAAATTAGAGAGTCTAAGGCTTCCCCCTAAGTGCCTAGGCGGCCCTCAGATATATTTGGGACTGCCGAGACCGCCCCTAGCTGACCCGTTGGGGAATTCTGGCTATAAATACTGCACTATTCCCAGCAGAAAAATAGACCTCTTTGCACGATTTTCTCAATCTTATTTCTCTCTCTAAACCTTTTTTCTCTCACTAAATATCTTGATCACTAACATAGTTTAATCTTGTTTTAAGTGATCAAATCTCATCTTCTATCTTCTTCCTCCTTCTATCAAGTGCAAGAGAAGAACACTCATATTCGCCAAGAAACGAAGTATTATAGATTAGTGATTTCTTCTCTCTTCTTCTAAGAATCAAAATATCAAAACTCTATTTTGATTATCTTGTGTGATTGTATAAATCAGACAGTGTGTAAATCGAATAGTGTAGATCTTGTGATTGTGTAGTGCTTGTGAAGAGGTAGATTGGTTCAAGCTAAGATTAGGACTCGACATTAAGCTTAGTGTCAGAAAATAACGTAAGCGACGTGTAAACGGTTTTCTCCGCCTGATGGGAGCTTGTTGACATAGTGAAATCTCGAGTCGGATAATCAGTGAGTAGAGTAGGGAGAAGAAGAGCTTCGTAGCCGAACCACTATAAATCTTGGTGTTCTGGTTTGATTGTTCTTTCTCTTATCTCTTTATTTTGCTTATATTTCTTATATATTGTTTGTGTTGTTATCATACGTAGATAGATAGATTCATTGGTTCATATTGTTGATTGGTCAAGCATATACTCGAATCTAATAATTTTTAGAAGAGAAAATTTAAAACGCCAATTAACCTTTAAACTATTCAACCCCCCCTTCTAGTTTCCACAAGAGTTTTTGAAAAGTAGCATTGTATTGATCACGTATAGCAAATTTGATTCTGGATTGATAACATTAATAGCATATTTATACCATCCACCTAAAAATGTAAGGTTTAGATCTTAAAAACTTCGGGTATCCACCTTTGATACCTAAGATGATTTTTATATTTAGCTTCCGCGAGTTAAGGTTTGAATGCAATTGCAAGTGTCTCATCCGTCGTTACGGCTATGTATTTGTAGTTTGTCGCCTACTATGGGGCATTGATATCAATTTAAAATTATATGAGTGTGCCTGTGATTTGTCAATTCTAGAACTTGTGCTTAAAATCTTTTCGAGACCGTAGTACGAATCGAAGCGCGTAAATGCTGGTATCGCTATTACAGTGAAGTGCAAAGGTTGCAAACTTCTAAGTTCATTTAAAGTAGTATGCTTATCCTAATTATGGGGGGAAAGCAAGTATCCCCCAAACCAAGTGAAAAATTAAATAATAAGGCAAAAATAAGCCAAAAATAAAAGAAAGGGAAACAGGAAGTTGTTACATTTACGGATAAGGTGGATTATGATTTTATTATAAACCTTTTTTGACAAATATAAAACCAATAATATAACTAAATAAATTACCTCCCCTGATGCACTTTAGTTTTTTGTAAAAGCCTATGGTAATTTGAACATTTCATTACTACGTGTATGAGTGACTTCCGTATACTATCCACTTCACTAAATTGAGTGAGTATGAATCAAACTTATCTATAAAAATCCATGAGTTGCTTTGTCCCGTTATCTGAGCTGTGATCATTAACATGTTTACTTTTCCACTGATAAAAAGAAGTATTTTTGTTTGGATTGCTTGATGGCAAGCAATAGCTATGTATGGGGGGATTTGATAACACTCTAAATATACATAAAATATCCCTCAAAAATGTCTGAAATAGATATGTTAATGCATGAAATATTTTTTGTTTAGTTGCTTATTTGAGTAAAGTATGTTTCAGGATCAAAGATCATGAAAATAAATAAAAACACCAAAGATACCCATCAAAGGTACTAACGGGCGTTAAGGATTGACTTAGAAGTGCGGCGCACAATTTATAAAGTGCGGCGTACTTGTGAGCGGGGACAGAGAAATAAATATTACGGTGAAGCACGACACACATTTTATAATGTGCGGCGCACTTGAGCCTGCAGTAACTCCAAATCATAAAGAGAGGCATTGAATCCATGGCTTTTCATTTGCCTTATTTCCCTCAACTGAACAGAGGCTATAAATAGAGGCCGAATTTGGGAGATTTACAACACACAACATCAATCTTATTCACAACAAAGGAAGAAATTCTATCTAGGAGAAATTTGGAAGAGTTTGGAGTGAACTTCTTCATAAGTTCATCCAATTCTGGGTTGTAATCAGTTTTATAGAGTATTAATGAACTAATTTCGAAGCTATTAATAATTGTGACATAATCGTTGTTAGTTTATGGATTTTCTACTTGAATATAATAAAAGTTCTTAACGAATTCTTGTGAAATCACTAATCTTTGCTCTTAAAGTTGGTATAATCTTGTTTCGCTACTACATTATGATGTTTACTGAGTTTATTATGATTATTATGTGTTTCCTTGTTATTGATATGGAGTATTTTTATCATATTTATTTGAGACTTATGGAGTAATATGGATTAAACTTGGATGACTAATGATTTTGGTAAAAGATAAATATGAATTGATGTTTAGATACTTGGATCCTTGATCATCATTTGATCACTTCCCATTAGCCAGATAATAGGTCGAAAGGCTCCAACTTCGTGTTTGATTAACTTTGTAAGAATTAGCTAATAAAATGCTCATCATCCCAAGTATATGAATGTTTAATGCTTACCCTCATGTCTAATGAAACTTGGTTGAAAAAGTTTAAATTGTTATTTCTAAACGCGAATCGATCTTAAAGCATTTTTCATAATCAAGATTAAAGGCCGAAAGGATTCTTTATTATGATAAATAGATATTCTTTTCAATAAACTACCCGTTCATTTATCCGATTATACTTAAATTCATAGACTCATTATTATCCCAAGTTTATCCTTCATTTCTCTTGTCTCCTAAATAAACATCTCTTTTATAATCTTGAAATCCGTGTTATCGTTTATCTTTAGATTCGTAACAAATCTTAAAGATACCTTGTTGTAAAACCATTGACTTTTCTTAGAATCACCAATCCCGGTGGAATGACTTGGTCTTACCCTAAAATCTATACTATAAACGGGGGTTTATACTTTACCCGGGTGTTAGTCAAAAAACCAGATAAAACTAGTCTTATTAATTTAAAACTTTCATAACACATCAATTATACATGACTCGGGGCTTAAAGTTGCACCCTTACTCAATGATGACCCGAATTGGGAAGGATTAACAAACATGGGGTATGTTAAACATGTACGAGGGTAAAAAATTTGCTTTCTTCCCCATTTCTTCATATAATAAGAAACTACCATAAATCTCAATCGTCCTAAACTATATACACTAACAATAGACTCGACTTAGCAACCATGTAATCAGGTAAACACTTAACTAGGGTTTGAAGAAATTGTGATAACAATAATGTACTAAAAATGAGTATATACAAGGAAGGATAAGGCAATTTAGGTGTAACATTTTGGTAGGGTGTAAACAATGTTCTTCATTAATAAACCAGAATCCACTGAAAATTACGAGAATCATGAAAATGATAGGCTCAGAGGCTGTACTAGGAATCTTGCACTAAAAATGATGGCGAAGCAAGGGTGTGGGGGTAGTTATATGATCGAGGAGACTATCATAACCATAACAAAAGAAGGCCAAAAACAAGGTTTATCATAAGTCCTCTTATCACTTAGCAAATTCTAATCACATGAACGCAATCTCACTAGCAGTCTTGGGATGAATTGCTAAAACCTAGTTCTAGAATCTAATAATACTAATCAGTACATCTCTCTAAAGCATTACAAATGAATGCTTTTATTCTTAAAGATCTAAAGGAGAATCTCACATTATTTGGGGGTGGATTTTTTAGTGGTAGGGTTTTTGTGCTAGTCATATAACGCCTATCCATGAGACGCTTCTAATACTACAGTTTCACCGATATATGCCATAAATTTTTTGGGCCAAAATTACCAACCTAAACTATGTTTAGGTATATTACATATTTTTTTAAGAGCAAAGCAAATGCAAATGAAAGATGAGTTTTAAGGCTTTTATTACCCCCTACACTTGTGTGTGGTCGATATTCTCAAGACGAAAATAAATCATGGCCGATATTGCACGAAGCTCATTGAGATCTTTGGTAATCCTATCGTGGAGTCTATTTGGTGGGGCGGGTACAAATGGATTCGTGTTCTCCATAAGGAAGAGTTGAACAATTAAAGATAGACTACGAGAGAGCTACACTAAAAAGAAAAAGAAAATCTCGCTTGATAGGAATCTTGCGAGTAGACCTAAGCTGGATAGAATCCGAAACCTAGACTATTCCCAGGTAGCGACGCCAAAAACTTAACGAGGTGGGTTGCAACGCAGAAGTTTTACAAAACTCATAGGAAGTGTATCTAATTATTGTAGTGTAGTATAGGCAAGACTCGGAGGGGGGGGGGGGTATTATGGTTTTCTAAGGAATAGTTTGGGTAGGCTCGAACTGTATGTTCACTAGGGTCTAAGGGATGAAGGAAGATTCTTTTTTATTTTTATGTTGTTAGAAAGCAAGTAAATCTTCGGTTTTAAGAAGGGGTTTGATTAAACTACTATACAAAACTACTCCTAATTATGCAAGAAAAGTAAAAGTGGTGGGAAAAACTCATATGGTTAAACAAATGTGTTTACCTAATCATACACTACTCCTTAGTTGTCTCCTTAAATTTTATTATCTGACACCCTGTTTAATGTAATGTGTAAGTGTTTATTAATTCAAACACTTAACTCAGAAACCACCCAAAGGTGATGTAAATATGAAGATCTAATCACGGGTATCCTCTAACCTAGCCGCGTTTTCCTAGACATCTATGCTATGCAATTTAATTGCTAGTTTTTTAAAGCCTAACGCACACACCATTAATAAGAAGCAATAAAAAAAGATCTAACAATTAGGTTTCATGCAATCATAAGCAAACACATTTAGATTTAGCCAAGCATCTTAATTTAAAGCGAAGAACAATTAATCAAATAACACATAGACATATTGAATAATTAAAAGGGTAAAAGAACTTCACTATAATTAAACATTGAGTATGAGTGAGTACAAAAGGGTTTAAAAACACTAAAATTCGACCAAAATGGCTGCTACAAAGATCTCCCAATGTACTCCTAATAACTAAGTAACGTTTTTCTTTTTAAAATATGAAAAAATAGAGGTTTTTGTAATATATTAGAAAAATAGGGCTGACGTGTAGAAACAAATCCTAAACGCGTCAGCCCCACCAAATCTTCTAAAGGCTTTTTTGAGTCGGTTACTGAGATGGCATCACAAGTCGTCATGACGTCGTCACCCTTCGCTCTTGACGACGTCACAGAATGACGCCGTCTCCACGCACTATAAAACTAACTCTTGTTTCTTCGTCCCGTTTCTTCCTAAATAGAGCCTAATTCACGTGATTTTCCTCCAAATACTTTCCAAATGCTAAAATATCAAAAAGAAACGATTAAGTACAATATTTTGGGATATTTGCATGATTTTGGTGGCTAAATGACTCTAAAAAAGTGTATAAAATGACACTACATCAATGGTGATGGATCATAAGTCGTATTGAGATATACATGCCATGATCCAGTCAAGGTCTCATCTGCCCTCCTTGAACTAACACTTTTAGGTAGCACATTAGCACAAAAACGAGCTTCACGGATTTTAGAGATTTTAAGGATTGATAAAGGGATTCAAGTGTCTGAAACCTTTATAGGAAGTACAATTGTGAATGTGTCAGCGCCCATATATGGGTCTGCTGATTCTAGATCAACACGCCCTTTAAAGGGTGCACAAGACGATTGTTGTTGCAGGTCTTGATGAATTTCCAGGATCGATATGATCAAACAAGCATCATGTATATCATTCAAGAATACAATAAAAAGAAACAAGGAAGATTGGGGTTGAACCCTTTAATGAATCTGATATTATTAAAAACAAAAGGGTTAATTTTGATTACAGACTTCTATCTATACTACCAAAGTGTTTAACTTTAAATATTATGAATCTAGTGATTTGAATGTTGAATAAATTTACCAGCCGTGTATTGTTTTTTGTATATAATCATCTGTTCTTTTTGACAATGAGAAAGCTATATGTTGAGGATAAACCTCATGCCCAGGTTCAGTCATCTGCCATGCTTAATTTCTTGTACTCGGGTGCTTCAAGTTGTCACTACTTCAAAGACCGGTGTTAGTTCTTTCCAAAAGCAGTTATATAGGTTAGTTTTGGCTGTAATTTTGAGCTTGTTATGAAATAGGATATTTTTGATGACTTTCAGAATTCAAATGCTGCTTTATATGGTTGATGACAATCACAACACATCTGAGAGGGTTTTTGACAGTGCATATGTACTTTAATATTTTATTTTCTCCTAAGTAACGTGATTTGATCAAAACCTTATTATAGGCTAAATAGCTAAAGAATTGTTATCACTATATACTTGCGGATCATTATGGATCATATTTTTAATCTGTGATATACTCCGTATCATAATTCACTTAAGAAATGAAATACGGTTAGCCAAACTTCCGGTGAATCGAGATAGGAAGGAAGAATAATTCACGAACAACTTGATATCAACTTGAAGAAGGAGGGAACACCTAGACATTATAAGCTAAGTGTAGAAGTCACTCCAAAAAGCGAGCTTGAAGAAGGAGGGAACACCTAGATATTATAAATCATCAGCCAATCCCATACATGGCCGATGTGGGATGGTAACAATATCCCACGGTTTGGAGAACCAACGTCCTCGTTGGTTGTTGGAACTTCGAAAGGTAGGGCTGCTCTGATACTAATTGATATACTCCGTATCATAATTCACTTAAGAAATGAGATACGGTTAGCCAAACTGCTTGTGAATCGAGATATGAAGGAAGAACAATTCACGAACAACTTGATATCTACATGATACGAACCTTTCCATACTCAGTTTAATATAATCATCTGTTCTTTTTGACAATGAGAAAGCTATATGTGGAGGATAAACCTCATGCCCCGGTTCAGTCATCTGCCATGCTTAATTTCTTGTACTGAGGTGCTTCAAGTTGTCACTACTTCAAAGACCGGTGTTAGTTCTTTCCAAAAGCAGTTATGTAGGTTAGTTTTGGCTGTAATTTTGAGCAATGTTTTGAAATAGGATATTTTTGATGACTTTCAGAATTCAAATGCTGCTTTATATGGTTGATGACAATCACAACACATCTGAGAGGGTTTTTGACAGTGCATATGCTGCTTTATAGGCTAAATAGCTAAAGAATTGTTATCACTATATACTTGCGGATCATTATGGATCATATTTTTAATCTGTGATATACTTCGTATCATAATTCACTTAAGAAATGAAATACGGTTAGCCAAATTTCTGGTGAATCGGGAAGAACAATTCACGAACAACTTGATATCCACATGATACGAACCTTTGCATACTCAGTTTAAATCGTTTATAAGCTAAGTGTAGAACTCACTTCAAAAACCTAGCTTGAAGGAGGAGGGATTGTAACAATGTGTTTACTAAACCATATATGTTTACAATGACAAAATTACATCTTTAGTGTATGTTTCTTTTTGACAAGTACATTGTTAAAAAAAACGCCATGTGAAGGCTTTGTCGACGACTAGTAAGAACGAGATTCCGCTAGAATAGACTTGTAAATTTAGTCATAAGTAACATTAGACTAAGGACGAAGCTTAAAAAAGCTAAAAGACTTGTTTTTAATGAGTTTTTATCAGTGAGAACTTTGAAAAGAGATTGATGCCTATGATTTAGTCATCTAACAATTTAAAACCCATATTCATGAAACTGAAATGGAATTTAAAAATGAAATAGAAGTCTTTAAAAAAGTACGTCTTGTGAAAAGATTACGTGTACTTCGTACTACAAAATGTATTTTCAAAAAAAAAACCTTAAACTAACTCTAAGACAAGTTTATTAAAAAAAACGAAGTAAATTGCAAAAATGGTCCTTGTGGTTTGGCCAAATTGCAGACTTGGTCCGTCGAATTTCGAAATTGCAAAAATGGTCCGTATTTTAAAGGTTTGGTTCCACTTTTGGTCCTTGGTTGAACTGAAATGACTAAAATACCCCTCTGTTTGGGGGGTATTTTAGTCATTTTCGAGGGGTATTTTAGTCATTTTATTTCAGCTCGAATGATAACCCAAACAAAACTCCTGAGACGTACAAGAACAGAAACCCAAAAATGATAAGTGCCCAAGTAACCACAGCTCCAACCCGAATGCAAACCGATCAAATTCGATTAATACGAACAGAAACTCCAACTTGAAATTATCTTCCTCTAGTAACCAATAGTCATATTTGTGTGGAGAGTTGTTTATGTTTAGGTCGAGATTTGAGTTTTGTGTACGTGTGTGTGAGGAGCATACATTATCCCTCATATAATATAATGGGAAAACTAAGTTAGCGAGAAGAATGGATAGCTAGATAGACCGAGTATATTGCTTTGACTAAATGTAGTTTTTGAGGTGCAAAGTTGTTATGTCAAAATGGTTATCTGTTGAACTCAATCCTTTCATACATTGGTCACCATTCAGATAAAGTTACTAAAGTAAGATGTTAGTTTGCCTATGTTAACATATTGGATATTTAAGTTATTAAGATCATATTTTACATGACTAAAATTTTACTAGCGATTGCATGCCATATATAGTACTAATGATATTTAACGTAGTACCAAAACTTATTCAGTTTTATTTTGCATCTATGATAATATTAGTATCATTATTAATTTATTACAGTTTAGGTTTAGGGTATTATATACATGCAACTTGTCGTCAAATTGCTTGCCACCGTCAAGTTCCATACATTCCGGCAATACATTCTGATTTTCTAATGTATGTGAGGTTTTATCAAAAGACCTACACATAAGACTAACATTGAAAACAAACAAAATTTAACTCTCACAAATTTTATCAAACATCTCGCATATGTCACACGTAAACGTATTGTGAGCAAAAGAAAATAAGTCAAGCCAAGTGTAACAAAAAATGGTTATAGATTTTTTTAGAGATGAAAACTTCATTAAAAATATAGTGACTTATAATACACATAAAAGCATCAATAACCGATTTGGTTATGTCGTTTTTTGCAATATAATACACAACATGTAAAACATCACCAAAATACATATACTTGTTATAATGTATTAGTAACACCCCCTAGTTAGCTTATCAAATTCTTATATATGTGAGCAAATATGATGAAAGATGTAGCCTCTGATAGCTACGAAAGGTATTAGTGACTCAGCGTCATCGTCTTCATTGAATCATAGAATCAGTATATCGCAACCCTGATCGTAAAAACACAAAAAAACTGTCAAAACACACACACACACACACAAAATCGCAACTGAAGAAAGTGATATTTTTAGCAAAGAAAGAAAACAACGTTACTTAAAATAGAAAGTGAGTATTTCTCACTCTGGGTTGGGTTGTGTCGACCCAACAGCTTTCTTACATTGTTTTAAAAAGTAGACACATTTGTTACATATACATCTTAAATTTGTACGCCTCCTAAAAAAGTCTACTGTATAGTAATCATCACCCACAAACGACTGCAGACCATAGGGTTGTAGCCAGGCATTAAATACATAAGTGAACTATTATCCGTGTACGATGCCTGTATTATTAACACTCATTCTTTTACATTCCTTGTTAATCAGATACAACTTTCTCAGTATTAACATAATGTCGATAATAAATGAATAAATTAAGTAACGTACAAAGATAAAACAAGAAAAGAATTGGAAAGTAAAAGTCGATTACCTTGAGTAATAGACCGGCGATTTGGTTCAAGAATTTGTCACATATGCATGGACATTGACTCTGTGGGCCGATCAGTTCCTAACCATAAGTTGCCATATCACTACTTTGCCACGAAAATAAGATCCTCTACATAAATCATAAGCAACAGCTCTTTGTCCATAAAGGTCTGCTGATTGAACAAGATGTAATGTGATTATCAATGGCCGTGATAGACTACCACGGTACAAAATTTGAAAGAGTCAAAGTAGATAAATCCATTAGAACATTGATAGGGGTTAGATGAAACAAGAAAAGAATGAAGTTTGCTGCACTGATAGTTTAGAAAATGACTGGTGGTACATGGCCGTGACTGCTTTTCTTGTGAAGCTTTCTGGTTCAAGGTGGTTTATGATCTAACACTTGACTATCCTTAATTAGTTATTAACCAACTCCACCATTTGAGACTTATTAATCATATTTGTTTGCAGCACATCTGTGTGCTTTATTGTTGTTGCTTGTTCAGATGCCACAGTTACATTAAGAGCTCCTGCAGTAGCAAACTAACTTTTATGCTCAAAATCGAAAGGCGAACATGATAATTTGTTCACCACAATCGCAAACCATTTCTAAGTTACTCTTTCACATTTTCAATATAATCAAAACGATAGATATAAAAACTTAAAACAAGTGAAAACACATAAATGGACTTGTAAGCTGCATATCTAAGTTTCAACCTTCATCAGCCTCTTGCATATACCTCAGTCTTCCTATTGGTACTAATATGAACAGGGGCTGAATTGGAAGCCTATCCTTGATAAGTTTCAAAATCGCCTCTCATCTTGGAAGGCAAAAACCCTCTCTTATGGTGGAAGACATGCAATCATAAAATTGGTGTTAGGAGCCCTAGGCACTTATTACTTCTCCCTCTTCAAAGCTCCTAAATATGTTATTGATTATATGAGAAGCTTAGACGCAATTTCTTTTGGGGAGGGTCATCATACTCCAAGTAGATTCTTGGCAGTGCCAATGAGCGAGCGGCATATGTAGTTGGTGCATTAACTTGTACTGGTGCTGTAGAATGGTTGTCATCATCTAACACGTCAAAATCCTTCACAAGACAAAAAGATAAGTGAAAAAACGTAGTGGAGGATAAAGAGAGCATTTGAACAAAACAATACACGTACTTCAGGTACACTCATCTGAAAAGCAGGTTTCTTCTGAGGAGGCTCTGCTGGCAGTGCCAATGTGGAAGCGGCATTTGTAGTTGGTGCATTACCTTGTACTCGTGCTGTAGAATGGTTGTCATCATCTAACACCTCAAAATACTTCACATGACAAACAGATAAGTAAAAAAACATAGTGGATGATATGAGAGAGCAAATGAACAAAACAATACACGTACTTCATGTACACTCATCTGAAAAGCAGGTTTCTTCTGACGAGGCTCTGCTGGCAGTGCCAATGTGGAAGAGGCATTTGTAGTTGGTGCACTACCTTTTACTCGTGATGTAGAATTTCCATTCATAGAGCTTAGCACAACAAGAGGAACTGCAAATCGTTGTGGACCATTCTCTTCAATACAATACTGACCCTCTGATTTCTGATTATTTTGAGAGTTGAGCAGAAACTTTGATGATTCGACTTTGTCCAGGCTTCCAAGTGCCAGGTTAGATGTCAGTTTATTAGCCGACTTCTCAGTTGTTCCAGCAAGCCTCGATGATGAATTTTTTTCCTTTGGACTCGTTCTTTCAAGGTGTTCAAGTATTTTGGACGCCATCTGTGTCGACTGAGTAGGAACAAATGCATAGCCTGAATTACGCATGCTTGTCTTCCCATTTTCCACTATTGCCTTAGAGGCTTTCCTCTCAGGTTCACTACATAAAAGCAAATTTAGAGCACTCGAAACAAATTCACTTTTATGCTCTGATAGAGAACTTCCTTGAGAACAAAGATTAGCTTTCTGCCAAATTCTACACATCGGACCACCAGATCCTAGATCATCTAGTACAGAGCTCCTACGCTTACGAGCCTGAATCAAACATTAAAATTAATAAGATTTCATAGATTACACAAAAGTATGTAATAAAAACAAAAAAAATCGTAGAACAAACAGATACCATCTTGCTTCCATTTGACCCTTCAAGTTCCCAAGCAGGCTGAGACGATATAAGTAACGGCGTTGGATGAAAATTAGCTTTTGGCCGAATTCTATGCATCGGACCACCAGATCCAAGATCATATAGTACAGAGCTCCTACTCCTACCAGAATCAAAC